>PVKP010005711.1:0-87641 GCA_004027715.1 Plecturocebus donacophilus | reverse complement strand
GAGAGGATGTGGAGAAATAGGAACACTTTTACACTGTTGGTGGGAGTGTAAACTAGTTCAACCATTGTGGAAGACAGTGTGGTGATTCCTCAAGGACCTGGAAATAGACATTCCATTCGACCCAGCAATCCCATTATTGGGTATATATCCAAAGGATTATAAATCGTTCTACTATAAGGACACATGCACACGAATGTTCTTTTTTTTTTTTTTAAACATATCCTGGATACAAGTCATTTGTCGGATACATGATTTGAAAATAAATTACTTTAATATGTTTTCTTTTTTTTTAAAGCCCTACTTAACAATTTTTTATTTTTGAGCTCATGCTTTTCGTGTCATATCTAAAATCACTCTACCTAATCCAAGGTCTTAAAAACTTTCTCTTATGTATTCTTGTAGATGTTTTTAAAGGATGGTGTAATGTTCAAGTCATCTTAGACAGAACCTCACTGATTCTGTTAGGTCTTTGGACACTGAGCTTGTTGATTATTGGGTTTTTTATCTTGATTTTGAAACCATCCAAGTGAAAATGCTTTGTAAATTCTAGAATCCTGTAGACTTTTTAGTTATGTTTCCTTAGGTTTAAAGTTATGAAAGCAGGACCCGCTGTACACTTAGATGTTCATCACAACCTTGTGCCTCATTTCCCGAGTTCCCTGTACCTCTGCTCCTTCTAGCTCAGTAAAATAAAGCGTTTTGCTTATGAGTTCTGGATCTAAGCAGGTCTGCCTTTTGATCAGTCTGGCTCTGGCACTCACTAGCTGAGAGAATTTGGGAGGACTACGTGGTTCAAGTATCAGTTTCCTCTCTGAAGTGAAAGACTAGCCCTTCCCAGTGTTTAGCAAATCTGTTGTTGTTAGTTAGAAATCGTTGTTATTGAAATGCTGCCGTGCTCTCCTTCAGTTATTAAATCACACAGCAGTCCAGGGGCTGAGGTTCTTTCCTTGTTGCCAGAGGTGTTACCCCACTGGGGAGCGCCCTCTACCTGCAGGGACTTCGCCCCCAACCGCCTCTCTGATGATGATAATCACCAGCTGTGCCACCAGACACCCTACGTCTCCGGACATTAAACTCCATCTGCCCAGTCTGGCCTCTCCACCGCTTATCTTCCTTGACTTTCAGTACATGTTAGAGCAAATGCTGATTCCCAGGCCCCAGCTCCTCCTAAGGTTGCCTGAACTCCACTCTCCAACTCAGAAACTCTCCACAGTAGGCCTGTTTTGCCTCCTTTCTTTCTTTATTATTATACTTTAAGTTCTGGGGTACATGTGCAGAACGTGCAGGTTTGTCATAGAGGTTACACACGCCACGGTGGTTTGCAGTATCCATCACCCCATCACCCACATTCGGTATTTCTCCTGATGCTCTTTCCCCTATCTCCCCACCCCTGCCGTCCCTCCCCTAACTCCCCATCCTCAACAGGCCCTGGGGTGTGACGCTCCCCTCCCTGTGTCCTCGTGTTCTCATTGTTCAACACGCACTTACCAGCGAGAACGTGTGGTGTTTGGTTTTCTGTTCTTCTGTCAGCTTGCTATTTTGCCTCTTTTCCAAGCTTTCAAAAAAGATTTTGTCAATTCTTTTTTAAGTTCTTAATTGAAAAACAAATAAAACTCGTATCATAAATTCACCACTGGTTTCTACTTGCATAGGACTGAAATCTCTTAAGTTTAGGAAGTTCCTAACAGACTGTGTAGGTACCTTCCAGCCCTCTTGATTTAAAATGGCTGCTAGGATGGAAATTCAGATGGCATGACACTTGCATTTCAGTGGAATGGGACTGAGGAAATTATGGGGTGGCAGTAATCTGAACATGATGGGTATTGAAAAGCTTCATATTCCAAAACTTTGGGTATGTGGAGGCAAAACCTATTTTAGCTACAAAATCAACTGCTGAACTGTACAGAGGTTTATTGCCTCAGGCCACATAAGATTGCTTTTGTGGAAGGTATTTTATTTGCTTGGGAGCTGGAGATACCACTTACACTGCTCTGTCGTGTTTGGAATGCCATCGTATTTTTCCCCTTTGTAAATACAGGAGTTCTCTGTGTGTTTTGAAGGCTGTTTTCATCTTCTTTCATTTCCTCTCACTCTCAAAACTAAAGATGTGAGAGATTTAACATCTCTCCTTCTTTCCCCATCCGGGAGCTGTGATATTTCAGAGGAAGAGACAGAAGTGCTTTTGATTATTGTTCAGGGGCAATTGTGAAACCTTCCTGGAAAGTTAAGCACAAGAGAGATCAATTGGTCTGGTTTGAAGTCCATTTGTATTCACAGCTCACGTGAGAAAAATACGAAATCAAGGGAAAAAACCCACCTGTATAAAAGTAAACTAAAATCCAAATGGTAGTGAAGTTCGAACAAAATCTTGTAGAAATGGGAAGAAGTGACATGCTGTAAGCCACTGGAAGATGGATACTAATAATTTATTATCTAGTGTATGGATATGTTAAAAAAACACCAGCTAGAATCCACTTCTTGGGCTCTTGTACCACTGTGCGGTTAGCTTCTGCCTGTGGTTCCCTGGAAAGTGCCTCTGGAATTATCTACTACCTCACAGGGAGAGTCAGAGTCAGAGTCAGAGTGGGTGCCAGCTGCCCGTCTCACCGAGTCAGTGCTGACGGAGTGCCAGGAAATGATCAATGCGTTCCATGTCCTGCCCTGAGGACGGTTAAAAAGTGAAAATTTTAAACAGAATTGTGTCTTAACTGTTGAAGTCTTTGGTTGACCCGTCATGGCTTTAATGATCAGAACTGCACGTGGCTGGGCACAGGTCATCAGAAGCACATGTCACGGGCTCAGGCCTGTACGCCCAGCACTTTGAGGGGCTGAGGCAGTAGGATCACGTGAGCTCAGGAGTTTGAGACCAGCTTGGGCAGCATGGCAAAACCGTCACTACAAAAAATACCAAAGCTAGCTGGGTGTACCGGCATGCACTCGTAGTCCCAGCTACCAGGGGAGGCTGAGGTAGAAGGATTGCTGGGCCGCGGAGGTCAAGGTTGCCGTGAACCCTGGGAGCAGCACTGCAGTCCAGGCTGGGCAACACAGCAAGACCCTATTTCAAAACAAACAAAACAAAACAAAAGAAAACCCCCGCATACTGGGGTGGTAAATCTTGATGTCAGAATGAGCAGGGCACCTAGCTCCATCTTGAGGATTTTCCATTGCCAGTGACCTGGAACTCTCTCTTAAAAGATGTCAAGAACCCTGAAAGAGGTAAGATACAGAGTGAGACCCACAACACCACTGGATAAGCATCTTCACACCGAGGTGAAGGTCACAGGTGTTAGTTCCTGCATCCTGGAGCGATGCCTTTACTCCCTAGGAGAGGTTGTCAGATATGATTGGGGGCACACTTAGCGGTATGGATGGTGTGCCTAACTTGTGTCCCTGGAGCAAGATGATCCTACTTATTCTTGCACAGTGATTAAACAGACTATATGCTGAGATGCATTAGACCTGTATATACCTTACTCCTGGGCACCGTTGGACCCGCAGTAAAGCAGTGCTCCTGGGAACGGCCCTAACTCTCCTGTTATTATCCTTTGTGCTAAATAGAGACAACAAATAATACGCAGTCTACATTTGCATACCAACTACTCAAGGAGTCACAGACAGACATCTTGCAGCTGCTTGCTTACCTGCTGGCATGGATATCAAATCCCTGGTGTGATAGAACTTGGACACCTTATGCGAAGCTGAAAATAATAGAAACGCCTCCCCCTGGAGAATGAGGAGCCACTAATCTCAGGCAGGTTCTTGCCAGGCAATGTGGAGGTAGCCTCCAATGTTATGCAGCAGATACTCCTGTTTATCTCTCCAAAATAATGCATGAAAAAGAGAATAATCAACTGTGAGGACATATGTTGATTTTGCATTTAAAGCAGGAAAGGAGGATAGAATATGGGTATATATTCAGAAACAGACGAGATTATGGGTTCGGCGGAGGAATTGAGGTAATTCCACACAGCAGGTTCCTGTTTTCTTTACAAACAGCAGGTTAGGTCATTTGTTGGGAATGAAGTGAGCAGCCTCTGGTCCAGAGGTTTGAGGAAGACGGAGAAGTATAAAAATAGTCACTGTAAAAATAGGAAAGAGATTGGCCTGGAGAACTGCAGGATTTCTGGACAGTTAAAGTTTGAGGCCATGAACTTTTAATGGTATCAGTCTAAGTGGTTGTGTAATTTTTCTTTAGCAGAGATGAATCAGCAGTCCAGGTGTAAATAAGAAGAAGGCAGACTTTGGGATGAAGCACGGTTGAAAATGCATCCTGCGGCATTGTGTCAGGGTGGTTACACTTAATATTACCATTTTGCCATTACTTTTAATGGCAAAAACTGCAATTATTTTTGCACCAACCTAATATATTGGGTAGAGAAAAATTGTGATGATAAAAGTGTTTGGGATATGGCCATTGGGCCTGGAGTTTGGAAGGCAGTGGGGCTAAAGATAGTGAAATGAGGCAATGGAAAAGCTGAGTGTAAGAAATGTAGCTTGGATCCCAAAAGGAAACCAAAATACCGAGGAAACAGAGAAACATTTCTTGCTGAAGAACGAATCAATCGTGTGTAAAATTTAGGACCTATGAATAACCACGTCACGGTTATTTTCGGGTTCCTCCTTTCACTTGCGCCCTGCAGGAACCTCTCATCTCCTCCAGCCTGAGCTGTGTCAAAGCCGGATGGGAGTCTGCAGCTGTCCACCGAGGAGCCACGAGGGTCACAGACCCTCAGCCTCCAGCAGGTCGATGGCTTCTCACCTTGCAGGGACTGAGTGAAAAAGCAATCAGAAGCTGAGGGAAGACGGGCTGGGCTTCTGATGGCAGGAGAGAGTGAAGGGAAGAAATCCAAGTTCTTGCAAGAGACCCATGGCCTTTAGCGAGGCCGAAACAGCACATGGTCAGCCCGCAGGCTGGCCAGCTGCTTAGCTTACCGGCGCCTGTGTCTGCCCAGGCCTGCTCTGCCTGAGGGTCCGACTCCCACAGACAGTGCCCACTGCACAGGAAGGTCCTTCATGGGTTTCTCTAACTCGCACCCTTGTACATCTCCCCATGTTGGAGTAGAAGGTGGAACGCTTAGCAAGACAGTGGGATAAGAAAGCCTCGTTCTTGATCAGGATTGAACTATATACAATTAGTTTTCAATCTGCTTCTGGATTGTGGAACAGAAACTCGCAAGACTCCTGCAATCAGAGTGTTTTTAAAGGGAGATTTGAAAAAGAGAATTTGGGACTACACTATGGAAAGGCTTAAAGTTCAAGGTAAGGAATTTAGACGTGGCTCTCCCCTTTGGGGACAGAAAGTGACACATTGGAAGTACCACTTTTAGAAGATTCAGGAGATGCTGGTGGCTGGATGAAGTGTTTGTTTCAGCTTACATCAATGAGAAATTTATCTTTGTTCACTATCAACAGATCTTGTAGTTTCTTCCTAAATCATGTCTTTAAATAGATTTCCCTTTTCTTGTATTATTCTCTCCATTTCATATGCAGCCACTGTCATTTCATGTTTTTTCTCTTCATTTGCCCTCAGATATCCAACTTCCCTCCTTTAGTTTCAAAACGCCAGTTATTTGTGTCTTCTCAGTAACTTTTGTGGAAGAATATCACCCATTGAACTAATCAAAAACCTCTCAGTGGTTTCACTTTAATTAACTGAAAATCTCCAATTACTAGTTCAAGTTACTTCTGTCCCTTCCCTTTCTAATTTAATTTCATGTATTTCTTAGGATTGCCTCCTTTGCTGTATGCTTTCCAGTGAGATGAAGATTTTGGTCCTTTCCTCATTCATGCTCCTGCTTTTCAAAACCCAAGCAACAAATGAAGCTTCCCCAGTGACTTTGTCACTATGAAATGTCAGCATTCACTTGCCGGCCATGATGAGCAAGCGGACGAATGGACACCCATGTACTGGTCTGCACCTGCAGAGAGAGAACTGCAAATCTCTGTGACCAGAAAGCTATCCTATCTTGTACATTGTTAAAAGTCTGCTTCCAAAAAGTTTACATCTTGAATAGTGTCATTGAATAGAATCAGGGACCCTACCTGGGTCCTTCAACTTTCACAACTTGTCTACTGAGGTAAGGGTTGAATATGCAGGACTCTCTCTAAGGTTCACCGGCTTACCTGTTGGCAGTAGACTCAGGAGTTTCTACATGGAAATGGAGAAACCTGTGACCTTCCAAATATTAAATATAAAAGTTTTGTTTGTGTATACTCATGGCACTATTCTTTTAATGAAGAGATAATCTATATAGTTTTCTTTTTAAAAGATACTTTGGTATCTTTATTGTTGTGAACTGACAAAGCTAATTTCTTTCTGAAGAGGTTCTTTGGCTGAGAATGGTAGCTGCTAGTTGATGCGGCTGGTGAGAGTTGGCAGTCTCCCACAGCCTTACTCCCAGGTCATCATGAAAGAAATCTCAGACAAAATTGTTACACACCTAAAGACATTTACTAAACAAGTGAACACTAGTAAGTAGGCAGAAAATAGCATCTATAACTAGGCCTGTCAGCTTAGAGAAGGCAAGGCTCTTTGTTCTTTTAAATTCTTCAATATCCATACTAGATGAAAGGGTCACTAGGGTAACATGACAGCATTTCTGGAAGCTGGCTTTTAATATCCTAATAGTCACACTGATTTGCAAAGGTTGGGCCTAGGGCTGCTTATTGGCCAATGTTTAATACCTTTCCTAGGAATTCAGGAGACACCCCACTGTCTTCTATTTTGCTCATACAAGGGATTGGAGGGAGGATGGGTCTCATAGTATTTTATCCAATGCACATTCCTGGACTATCTTTAATTTTACCAATAGGAGCCCAATTCTAACATTTGCCATTTTAATTAGACCAATAATTTTACCAGTAAAATAGTTTTCTGGACCTTTTTTATGTTTAGGTGATAATGAAGATGTGGAAAACAGAAGCACCTGGAATGGTCACTGCTGGTTTGTGGATTTCTGATAAAAGTTTATAGAACCTTCACTGGAGTATGGATTTATTATTAGGGAAACTGACGGTCCCTACAGTGGGATCATAAACTAACTTGTGCATGCATAATGTTATATTGCCTCTACTTAAGAATTTTATATATTTTTATTTTTGAAATAAAGAACAGACATGTATTTCTCCACAATTGTGGACACTGGTAAGCCTAACATCAAGATGCCAGCAGATTCTGTGTTAGTGCCTGGTGAAGGTGGCTCTCTGCTTCCAAGACGGCCTCTTACTGCTGTACCCTCACATGGCAGGAGGGGAAAAGGGACTAATGCTGTGTCCTCACATGCAGAGAGATGGAAGGGCCAGGCACCTCTCGGAAACTCCTTTTACAAGGTCATAAATCCCATTCGCAAGAGTGGAGCCTTCATGACGTAATCACTACCCAAACATGGTTTAAAATTTTAAAATTTTTTTTATTATTACGGGTACAAAATTGTTATATATATTTATGGGGCATATGTGATGTTTTGGTATAGAATATAGCATGTAATAATCACATCAGGGTAATTGGGTATCCATCACCTCAAGTATTTATCATTTTTTTGTGTTAGAAACATTCTAGTTCCACTCTTTAGATATTTAAAAATATATAATAAATTACTGTTGACTATAGTCACCCTGCTGTGCTGCCAAATACAAGGCCTTATTCATTCTATCTAGCTATATTTTTGGACCTATTAACCATTCTCACTTTTTACCCTCCGCCCTGATCCCCTTCCCAGGATCTGGTAACCGGTGTCCTGCTGTGTCCATGAGATCAGTTGTTTTAATTTTAGCTCCTATGTAGGAGTGAGAGCATGCAAAATTTGTCTTTCATTGTCTGGCTTAGTTCACTTAACATAATATACCCCAGTTCAACCCATGTTGTTGCAAATGACAGGAGTTTCTTCTTTTTTATGGCTGAATAATATTTCATTGTGTATATGTACTACATTTTCTTTATGCATTCATTTGTTGATAGAAATTTTGGTTCATTCCAAATTTTGGCTACTATAAATAGTGTTGGCAATAAACTTTGGAGTGCAGATATATCTTTGATATACTGATTTCTTTTCTTTTGGGTATATGCTTAGCAATGAGATTGCTGAATCATATGTTAACTGTATATCCATATGCAGAAGAATGAAATTAGGCCTCTATCTCTTGCCATATACAAATTCCAAGCAAAATGTATTAAAAGCTTAAATCTAAGACCCCAGACTATGAAATTAGTACAAGAAAACACTGGGGAAACTCTTAAGGACATTGGTCTGGACAAATATTTCTTGACCAATACCCCACAGGCACAGGTAACCAAAGCAAAATGGACAAATGGGATTACATCAAGCTAAAAAGCTTCTGTACAGCAAAGGAAACAACCATAGTCAGGAGACAGTACACTGAATTGGAGAAAATATTTGCAAACTACCCATTGACAAGTGATTAATAATCAGAATATATAAGAAACTCAAACAACTCAATAGGAAAAAATAAAATAATCTTATTTAAAAATGGGCAAAAGATCTTAATAGACATTTCTCAAAAGAAAATGCAATATCATCTCAGCCATTAAAATGGCTTTTATACAAAAGACAGATGATAACAAATGCTGGTGAGAATATGAGAAAGAGGACCCCTCACACACTGTTGGTGGGAGTGTAAATTAGGATAGCCACTATGGGAAACAGTATGGAGCTTCCTCAAAATACTATGCCAAAGTATTTAAAGTTAATTACAGGTATCATAACATTCATGCACATAATATACATATATAAAATTTTATGTAATTGTAGAGATCTCATCAAATATATTCTATTTTTAGTGCAATCCTTTAATTTTATTTTATTACTGATTTAGTCTTCTTTTACACCTTCCTCAATTATGTGTTTTGCCAAAAAAAAAAGCAATTATGTTATGCCCATGTTTCTATACCTTCCTTTTAAAAACGTCTTGTTTAAAAATTTTAAACAAAGTATAATTTAAATAATATGAAATTCATTTATTTTAAGTGCACAATTAGATGATTTTTTAAAACTTTACTGAGTTTTGCAGTCATTACCATAATCCATTTCAGAACATTTTCATCACCCCAATATGATCTCTGCTGGGATCGACAGTTAATCCTTGTTCCCATCCCCAGCCCTTGATGATCATTAATCTAATTATATTGTATTGGGTACTTTCACTGTACCCAATCTCTAGACTTTTATCCCTAACTTCCCTTCCCCAACTCTTTCCCCTAAGTCTGCGTAGATTTGACTATCTTACTTTTTAAAAATAACATGCAACTGAAATCCCTCCAACTCAAATGAGTAGTCTCTAATTCTTTGATTTGAATTTCTGCACATTTTTCCAGGGTGTAGATATGTGGTATTTCATTCAGTTCTTTCACTATTGATGCTAATCAGTAAATTTGAGCATGTTTGCCCTGTTTTAAGATCTTGGATATCTTCTCTGTGAATGTTCATTCACATACTTTGCATTTTTTTTCTTTTGGGATAGTTGTTTTCCCTGTGTGAACTTATAACAGCTCACATATCATTGATATGAGCCTTTTGTCTATTTGTTGTATAATTTTTTGCTAGGTCTATTAATTTTAAATTGCATTGTACTATTCTGAGAATGTGACTGTAAAATCTTCACTTAAAAAGAATTCACTGGGATTGTCTTTGTGACCAAGATGACTAATTATTGTAAATATTACATGGACATACTTTTACTGAAATCCTCTTGTTTCTTTTGGGGATATGTATATTTCTTAATATATATTTTCTCACATTTAATGAATTATATTATTCAATGTTTATCTGACTCAAACTGTATCCACTATGTCTGTCCATTTCTGACAGAAACATATGGAAGACTCCCACGATAATTAACTTTTTATTCTTTGCTATTCTTGGCACTTTAAGAAGGTTTGGTTTTGTGAGCTACCAGTTATGTTGGTTGTTATATACATGTTTACAATAGTTATGCAGCTACCTTTTTTCATTGTCATATACTAACTGATTATATTTCATAATTATGTAATACCTATTTTTATCTGACTAGTGTATTTAATGTTATGTTCCATTCTGGTTGATACTGTACACCCTTCCCCAGTTCATCCCACTTTCTGTGGTTTCCCTTACATGCTATCTTTTTGCTTACCCTTTATTAAGGTCTTTAAAAAAAATCACTTATTGAAACAGTCTGTAGCTGCTCATCCCCCCAACTCCTTAACTACTATTAGAATCTCTTTTAAAATATATTCTGTCTCACTTTTTCTTCATTACTTAGATTTTGTTTTGACTCCTTTCTTTCTTTTTTTAAATTTCCATAGGTTTCTGGGGAACAGGTGGTGTTTAGTTATGTAAATTCTTTAGTGGTGATTTGTGAGATTTTGGTGAACCCATCACCTGAGCAGTATGCACTGTACCCAATTTGTAGTCTTTTATTCCTCACCCCTTCACTCTTTCCTCCAAGTCCTTAAAGTCCATTGTATCATTATTATGCCTTTATTTCCTCATAGTTTAGCTCACACTTATGAGTGAGAACGTATGATGTTTGGGTTTCCACTTCTGAGTTGCTTCACTTAGAATGATGGTCTCCAATTCCATTCAGGTTGCTGCAAATGCCAGTATTTAATTCCTCTTTATAGGTGAATAGTATTCAATGTTGATCATTTAGTAACAATACTAGTAATAACTAACATTTATTGATTTTTTTTCTTGATTAAAGTGTTTTCCTCAGAGGTAGTACATAGGTGATATATTCTCTGAAGTCTTGTACATCCTAAAATATTTTTCTTTCACCTCAACTAGTAATTAATATGTCATTTGAGTGTAGGATTCTTGGTCTATAATAATTTTTTTTTCAGTGGTTCTGTGAATGCTGTTATTTGCTTTGGATTGAAGGTGAGATGTCTGGTACTAGTATGAATTTAATTGGATAATTTATTACATTTACACTGATAGGTATGGACTTACTACTGCCATTTTATTACTTCCTTTCTAGTTGTTTATAACTCTTTTCTTTCTTTCTGTTTTTCTTACTGTCTTCCTTTGTAGTTAAGTGATTTTCTGTGGCAGTATGTTTTAATTCCTTGTTTTGTTTTTTTAATTTTTAGTGTATAATATAAGTTACACACTAAGTATAACAGATTTTTTTTCCTTTGAGGTTATCATGAGGCTTATAAAACCAATTATAAGTTATTTTAAACTTGTTACAACTTTGATTATAAGGAAAACAAAAAACTAAAAAAGTCTACATTTGAACCCCACCACTCCCACATTTTGACTTTTTGTTGTCTCAGTTTATATCTCTTCATATTGCCTACCTCTTAGAAAATTGTAGTTATTATTACTTTTGATAGGTTTATCTTTTAGTCTTCAAACTACAGATAGAAGGAGTTTATACAATTACATGTAGAATATTCTGAATTTTTCTGTTACTTATTTTTACCAGTAAGTTTCATAACTTCAAATATTTTCTTTTTGTACTTTAGCATCCTTTTCTTTTAGGCTAAAGAACTCCCTGTGGCATTTCCTGTAAGAACTTTTTGGTGGCGATGAATTCCTTCAGTTTTTGTTTGTCTAGGAAGTCTTTATCTCCCCTTCATGTTTGAAGGATAGCTTTGTTGAGTATAGTATTCTTAGTTGACATTTTTTTGCACTTTGTTATCCTGCTCTCTACTGGCTGTAGGGTTTCTGCTGAGAAGTCTGTTGCCAGACAAACTGGAGCTTCTTTATATGTCATTTGCTTCTTTTCTCTTGCTGATTTTAGAATTCTCTTTGTCTTTGATTTTGAGAGTTTGATTATTATGTGCTTTAGTGTAGTTTTATTTGAGTTAAATTTGTTTGTTGATTTATGTCCTTCTTATACCTGTATCTTTCTCTAGATTTGGAAAGTTTTCTGTTATTATTTCTTTGAATAAGCTTTCTACCCCGACTCTTTCTCAGCTTTCTCTTGATGATCAATAACTTTTAGATTTGCTATTTTGAGGCTGTCCTCTACATCTCATATGAGTTCTTCAGTGCTTTTTACTGTTTTTCCTTCTTTCTTCTCTTACTGTGTATTTTCAGATAGGCTGTCTTTGAGCTCACTGTTTCTTTTGCTTCATCAGTTCTGGTGATGAGCCCCTTCAATGCATTCTTCAGTTTGGCTGCTGTATCCTTAGCTCTGAAATTTCTGTTTGATTTTTTAATTTATTTCAAACTCTTTGTTAAATTTTTCTGATAAATGTCCGAACTTACTTTCTATGTTATCTTGGAGTTTCCTCAAAACTGCTGTTTTGAATCTGTGATCTGAAAGGTCACACATTGCTGTCTCTTTACAGTTGGTCACTGGGTCCTTGTTTTTTACATTTGTGAGTGTCATGGTTTCCTGTTTTCTCTCTCTCTTTTTAAATACACATATGTCATGTCTTCACACTGAAATATTAGTTATTCCAGTCTTTGTTGTCTTTCTCGGCTTGTTCTTTTACAAGTATGCCTGTCTAAAGGTTTTATGCAGATTGAGTATTGGGTTCCTTTAGTTCAAGATTGCTGCCTCCTTTTAGGCACTCGATAGGACCCTAAGTCCAGGTTTACTGTGGCCCTCACAAAAGTCTGGAGTGCTGCCCATTCCAGCAGAAGATTGGCTAGGGGTTTGCGTCCAGAGGACCTAGGCAGCACGTCTCTTACAGCATGGTGTTGCTGAACAGCATCTTTGATTTGGCATTTCCTTTGGCTGACATCAGAACAGCCACTGAGTTTCACATGCTTGGGTTGCTAGCCCCACCTCCACTCTTTATTTCTAGCTGCCCTCAGGATTATTCACCTTAGGCACTCTTGATGCTTTCCAGGGATTGAAGCAGGAACAGTTTTCCTGTGAAGGAACCCAAAGTCATGAAGAAGCTGAATGCCTGCCTCAATCTCACTTTTTCCAGTGTAGAAACTGTGATTCCAGGAGGACTTATCCATGAAGTGCCTGGAAGTTTGGTGAGAGGTGTTGCAGTTATAAATGTCTGTTTATCTAACTTTTTGCTCATAGTTTTTCACTTCTCTGTGGCCCCTGGGATTGTCACAGATTCAGTTTTGTGTTCTGGAATATTGCTGGTGATAATTTTGGCACTGAATAGTTGGTGTTGGTTTTCTGTGGAGGAGAGCGAAGCCAGACTGCTTCTACTCCTCTATTTTAAAGTCATCCTCAGTTTGACTTTAATTTACCTTTTAGCTAAGTTATTCTTTCAGCTGGAAAGTCTGCAAATTTTTTAAAAAATTTATCTTCCAAGTCCAAGAAGTTACCAAGTCATGCTTAGTTGCACACATTTTCTCATCAATCCAGCCTTTAGTGAGTCCTTTAAATTTTCAGACTCAGGTTTCTTCCCTTCCTTGGGAACTTTTCCTTCTAATATTAGTTTATTTTCTTTTCTTCCATCTACTCCTGTTTTTCCCCTGGAGCTAACAGAATATTCTTGTGTTAGTTCTTTTGTATCTATTCTTTAATTATCTTATTTTATTTTTACTGGTGATTTTCATCTCCTTAGTTTGCTCTGTATTTTAAAACAATGTGAGCGTTCTTACACTTAATGTTTCAAGTCTTTAATTTGGGCCTCAATAATGCTTTATCCTTCAACTCATCTGTTGAAATTTTAAATTTGAAAATTGTAACTTACAGTACCAGGAGGTCTTTATACTTCATTTGAAAAATTCTCAAGTGCATATATTTTTATTCAGATCCTAAGTTATCTCCTCTATCAGTTCTATGGCACAGGATATCTATTCTGATTATTTTTCTGGATTAATTCAAGCATTTTAGCCCCTCTAGCTTAGCTGACATTTTTTGCTGGACTTGCTGCACTATTTGTCAGATACAGTATTGTAAACAGCAAGAATCTTCCTTGAGTGTCTGAATTACTGGTGCATAATTGTGTAGGTTTTCAGGCCCTGTTAGGTTGCAGGTAGTTATTCCTGATCTCTGCTCTTACTGCTTGCTCCTCATTTCAGGGTTAGCCTTTCCATCTCCTGGCCTTCTGTAGCCAGAGAAACCTACCACACTTCTTGGAGGCATCAGATCTCTGAGCATCAGTTTAATCCCAGGACCATAACTTGTTGTCTTTGGTTCTGAGCTCTGAAATCTTTCAGGAGCTTTTCTAAGTACAGGGAATAAAGTTTCTTATTAATGCTCTCTGCTATGGTGGCAAAGGAGTCCAGATCTTATTTGAGCCAAGTTATGTTTAAGTCTCTGCAGGCCGGAGACACAGGTAGACACAATTTCAATTGGGTCTGAAGAACTGTAAATATGGCATCATTATTTGTGGAACATAAATTAATTGCTCCATGTGCTCTAAAAATACATCTTTAAATGATGTAGAATTGGGAAGAGACAGAAAGGAGCCACTGTCATGACGTCCTGCATTAATTATCCTTTGTCTATTGCTTTGTTTGGACTTTTGAAGCAGCCTGTAACTCATAAAGTAACAGCTTCTCTGGATAATAACAATGTAACTGCTGAAGTCATGCATTCTCCGTGTCTTTAATGCATTTATCTGGGAATGATTTTGTATATGGATGACAATGTCTATTAAGATTCATAGGACTGTTATCTGTCCATCTAATCTACCAGACAGCAGGTTGAAGTTTCCTCCTACTACAAGAAACTTTTTTTCCCCTGTAGGACAAAACATCATAAATCCAGCTTATTATATGGACCCTGGCAGATACTTATCCCTTTTTAAGAAAAATAAAACCAAGTACATAACAAACCCTCTGTAAGTCTTTGATCTTTAAAAGTGTCTTTATCCTAAACGGCTGAGCACTATGAAAAATTGATTTTTTAAAAAGGATTTTCTATCTGCTAAAACATCTGATTGTTAGAAAGAGACATTTCAAAAAAAAATAATAATAACTTCAGAAATCCTGACTGGGTCTTAAATCCCCTCACTTCAGAATCTGAAGGAACATTAAAGATCCTTAGTCCAAGTTCTCATTAATGCCAAGTGGTTAGTTGGATTCTACCTTAATTCCCTGGAGAGACTAATTTAATACCCAATGGGTAGTCAATCTACTTATTGGAGAACGCTGACTGTTAAAAAGGTCTTGATATATTGAAGTTGAATCTATTTCTTTGAAAACTATGACCATCGATTCCAGTTCCAGCTTTGGAACATCTATTTTACAGAGAATATTATTCTTATAAAAGCAAGATTTTTATCCTCTAAAGAAAAGCATATGTGCTTGCAAAGTTTTCTACGAAGGTGTATGTGCTTAAATGCTATTATTATGTAAATGCTTAAATGCTATTTTGACCTTTCATGTAATTTTAATTTTGAGCATTCTGAATCAACTGGACCAGATAGGCATATACGGTTGACCCTTGGACAAAGCAGGTTGAAAATGCACATATAATTTTTGATTCCCCAAAAACAACTTCCAATACCTTCTGTTGACTGAAAGCCTTACCAATGACATAAACAGTTGGCTAACAGATATTTTGCATATGTGTCATACACTGTATTCTTACAGTAAAGTAAGCTAGAGCAAAGAAAATGTTATTATGAAAATTATAAGAAAGAGAGAATATATTTACTGTTACTGAGTGAAAGTGGATTATCATAAAGGGCTCCATCCTTGTTGTCTTCAGGTTGAGTAGGCTGAAGAAAAGAAGGAAGAGGTGGGATTGGTCTTGCTGTGTTGGGGTGACAGGAGGAAGAAAATTCATATATAACTGCATCTGTGGAATTCAAAACTGTGTTGTTCAAGTATCAGCTGAATATTGAATCTAACCTTATGAAATTTAATTATAAAACTTAAGGTTTTAGCACTAGCAGGAACTTTACGTATATACAACCTATCCCATTAAACATTTTTTTTTAACCTAGGAGAACATTGAAGTCCAAATAAATCAGGTTTCTTTAAAAAGTCAAGGCCATTCCTGCCTAAAATTCAGACCTCCCCTTTTCTCATGTAACAGTTTTAAAAGCTACTATAGAATAACTAGAGATTAAAGAAGGATTCAGTGGGTGCTAAAAAGATAGATAACAAGGAGCATGAAGTGATTTATTAGTGCCAGAGACTAACATAGACAGATTTGAGATGCAGAAGAAACAATAAATATCATTATGGAAGACAAATCAATTACTGTCATGTACTATAGCACTTTTAAAATATGTCTATTCATCATAAACCCTGTCTGTAAGAAACTTACAAATTTCTTATAGAGATAAAACCTAAGTAATTACCTAGTATTCAGTGCTGTCTAGATCTAGCTCAATACGAAAACTAATAGAGAAAATAATCTTTTAAAATCCAACATCAGTTGAAAACTAATAATAGTGTTAAAATTACTGAGCTGCTGAGTTACTAATTTTTTGACAAGAAGGAAAATCTAGTGCTAAAAGTAAAAATAACAAAAATTTTCTGTTACTGAAGAATAGGTAAGATACATTTTTTTAATGCAAATATATCTTAATTAATGATTCCAGATGGCAAGTGACCGTGTCATTAAAGGAATTTACCTGTTGAATTATTTATGGGTAAAAAAGCCAGGAAGAATGAGAAAAGACTCCACAGGAGACTGGAGAGTATAAGGAAAGATAAAACCCTTCTTTTGCTTGTTGAAGCGCTAAAGGAAGATGATTAAGAATCAGTTTTCCTTGGTGGAGATGTTATTCTTTTTAAGATGCTTAAGAGATCTGTTTCCTGCTTGGTTGTTGGATATGCGGGGAAAGGAACCCTCAGCACTTCAACACCATCGTGCTTTATGAGGACTTGAGAAGTATTTCTCACCTATCTGCACACATGGTGGCATGCAGTGATACAGATGCAAGACTACCAAAATGGAAACACACAGCAGACTTTGACTAAAACAGTTCTTTATTTTTATTATTTATGCCATCGTTGCATATGACTGTTCCTTGGGGGTTGGACCCATGTTTTGTCTTTGTGTTATACTGCAGCACTGAGGTGAAGCCATAGTTTATTTCTCCTCTCCTTCTTTCCTTCAAGTTTTTGAAGAAACCCTGGCCTGGCAGTTCAGCTTTTATTGAACGACACTAAAAGAAATCAAAACGAACACAATACACGCGTGTAGTCACCCCGCATGGCACATAAACAGCCTTCCTCCCTCAGTGAATGTCATATTTTAACTATGAAGAGGTAACCAGTTGCAAGTCTACTTTTCAGTTATACTAGTGGGTACAAAAATACCATGTGATTTCATTTCATCAACACACTGGGCCAAGAAGAATTATTGTTTCTTTTGCTTTGTGGCTCTGGTGAGTCCTCAGGAAGTGTAGTTGAAAAATCAATTTTCTGGGCTGAAGTCTTTGCTGGTCACAGTTCAGGGATTAGAGAAATCCAATTTGAGGAAAATATTGGTCTGCCTGAAGGCTCTGTTATAGCTTATCTTTTTGAATGCTAAGATGGCTTCCCTTCTGGGTGAATATACAAGCCAAGATTTTCATCTGTTAATTTAGAACTTCCTTCTTGATCCTTATGTAATAGGTGTTCATGACTTCTGGATTTTTACTTTCACTCAGAAACAAAAGGTATCTACATCACCAGAGGGTTTAAATGTATACCAATTGCTATCTAGGTCCTGCTAAGACCTACTAATACAGGTGTTATTTAAAGAACCTTTGTCTAAAGGACACGTTTTCTATCCACTTATATAGGAAGACTAATTTCCATCCTTTTAGTGTAATTTAGAATGCAGTGTACTTGATCATAAACAAGCCTTGGTGACACAAAATTCTGTAATGCGGTCAAGAGTAAGGTCAAGTTGTTAGTTCTGATTACTCTACATCAAAATCTTTAATTTAATATTTAGGTAGAGTATGTTTCACAGAGGTTTCTGTAGGTAACTGTGCCTGGAGGAAACCAATTGACCCCAACAGAACCTACACTCTGAATGCAAATTATAAGTAACTTACTGTTTATATAAGCTGTGCTGCCCTTGTAAGTAACTACAAAGTGCTCAGTTTCTCTCCTGAATAAACAGAGTTCCTACTGGTGGCACAGCCTGGCTTGTCTGAGTAAAGGCTATGCTGTTAGCACCTAATGGCCGACAAAGGAAGTTGCTCAGTAACGATAAAGAAATATATCCCAGCATTGGTACTATACACACCTAGCACAGAACTGATGAGGTTTGAAAACTTCCCTTTGCATGTGCTACCTCCTGGAGGAACACTGGTTTACAGTCTTATCACGGGACACTGTGTTGCAAGAACAGCATTAGGGATCGACGTTTAGGAAAGACAACAGCACCTTAGCAGAGGTTTTTCTCAGAGCTATGAGTTTGATGAACGGATCTTGGTGTTGGAACATAACATCGATCTACTTTTAATTCAATATCGATACTGCCTCAGGCGAAGGGAAAAGTTATTAGCCACACATATCCAAGACAGTATCAGATCTTTCTGTTTTGTCCAGTCTGGAGGCTACGTTGTCCTGTCTTGCGTGACCTGCAATGTCACTGTTAGGAGGTTAGAACAGACCAAACACTTCTTGATTTTTACTCTCTGTCTGCCGATTGCTGTGATTTCTTTTCTTCTTACCCCTCAAATGCTTGACTTATTCTTTAAATAATCTGATGTTTTCATTATACCATTCAATTTGAAGCAGTCTTTTTTAATACTGGAGAAATTTGAGTGAAGCAGGAATTATGGCTGTGGCTGTGTCATAACATCAGCAAGACACCTCTAGGAGCCGTCAGTGTGACTGCATGGGAAAGAACTTCATAGTTTGCTATGGTTTTAGCAGGGGACATGAATATTTCCTGTGCTAGCTGCCCTCCAGAAGGCTTATTTCCATTGCTCAAGCAGTGAACCTTTTCCTTATATTGCTCTTGTCTCTTTACGTTGCTTTTCACGTTGCTGTTTTCATTGCTCTTACCTGTCTCTCACCATTGCATCTCTCAAGAAGAAAGGATTCTAAAGAAGACATTGTTCTTGGGACTGTGGCTTAAGTGGATGTGTAGCAGATTGTTTAACTTCTGCATACCTAGATGCTTAGTTTGCGTGTGTATATTATTGTATGTGCATGTACGTTAGAAATAAGCACACTGCCTATAATGTGAACTTTAAGACAAAATCAGTAATCGTCATGGAGATCACACTGTGGTCCTCAGGGCCTCGGTGTTCCATAAGGTGTTTTACTCGAATAGTGGCAATTTTGGAGATTTTCCAGGTGGGAGCTTTTTAGAGCTCTGCCTTCTGGACTGAAATAATTGCCTCCCTTGCCTTTGGTCTCTCACTATCAATGGTTTTTCTCTGCTCCTGCCTCTGCTGACCACGGCTGGAAAAGCTTTAGAGCCCAGTCCTGGTCTCATCATCAATTACTTCTCCTGTAGCAATGCCTAGAGAAATTCTAGGCAGCCTGGGGCCGGAGAATTATTCTGGAATCTCAGATTCCACAGAGAATACCTGGGATCTTTGTAGCCCCTTATACAGGAGCTTTAGGAATCTCTCTACACCTGACCAACATCTTGCTTCTCAAAAGTAGGTTGGGGCATTCCTTCTTCAAAGAAGCATCCTATATTCTGCAGAGTCTGACAAGGCACATCAGAATTTTTGATCATGGATCACTGGGTAGAAAACATCAGATCACCTGGATGTTCACTGGCAAATACTGATATTTCTCCTGTTTCATGAATCTGTGTTTATAGGAGCACTGACAGTCTATAGTCTTTACCCTGCTTCTAATTTCTGGAATATGTTTTTGTTCCACACAAGACTACTCAAGGACACACAGCTGGCTATTAGAAAGTAAGAACTGGAACTCAGCTCTCTGACAGTTCACAGCAATATGGCCCTGGCCGCCGGCAACAAAATTTATTTAATATATAGACATAAATTATACTCTCAGGATATGTGAGTCATAAAACAGGAAAATGATAGAAAGCGTCTGGTTTATTATGTTTCTTTATTGTTCAGTTTCACTGAGGATTTTCAGTTTTTGAAAGAGAGAGGCGTTGTGGGGAATCCACAATGAGGAGGTAATTTTGTTTTGTGTTCTGATTGAGCTGAAATATTCATCTACTTTGATTTTTAGCTCAAAAGCTCCTAAAATGATCAGCAGCTGTTCATTCAAGAGTGTACTACCTCTCTGACTACAGAACAAAATAGATTTGTCTTTGAAATTTCACAAAGATAACAAGAGAAACAATTGCTTCTTTGTGGTGAAACAAACCTGCACCGGCCTGAGGCATCTGATCAGTACAGCTTGTTGAGTTATCTTAACAATCAATATGTTTCATTACATGAATAATATGGCTCCCATGATGCATTATGTAAATTGTTCTCATTTCTGGTCAATTTTACCATAATGCTTTGTAGGAACTGATATTGACTTTAAACTTGCTTTTAAAAATGGAGAAAATACTAGTGTGATAAATGCAGTGTGACAGAAAGCAAATATAACTGAAATCTTTTCTTCCCAGGTCTCAGCCAGTAAGAAAAAGATTTGCTGGGAGGAAAGCTAATGTTGTTTAAATATCTGATAAGTAGTACAACCATTGTTTAATACTGCATTATTTCTTTTAAAAATGAGTACAGCACTCTACGCAATCATGAATTTCTAAACCATTGAATGTTATAGATAGGAGACGCCAAACTACAGCCAAAGGGCCAAATCTAATCCAATGTTTATTTTTGTAAATAAAGTTTTATTGTACTACAGCCACACTCATGCACTTATATATTGTCTATGGCCGTCACTCTACAGGGGCAGAGGTTAGTAGCTGCAACACAGAACGCGTGACACACAAAGTCTAACAGATTTATTATCTGGCCCTTTACGGGAAACGTTTGCTGATTCTCGGCATAAAATAGTAATTTTTGGTTCCATATGCAATTTAACCACTTTAAAACGACTTTAATAGTTTTTTTCTAATTCTGTGAAGAAAGTCAATGGTAGCTGGGTCGGGGATAGCACTGAATCTGTAGATTACTTTGGGCAGTATGTCCATTTTCATGACACTGATTCTTCCTATCCATGAGCGTGGAATGTTTTTCCATCTGTTTGGGTCCTCCCTTATTTCACTGAGCAGTGGTTTTTAGTTCTCCTTGAAGAAGTCCTTCACATCCCTTGTTAGTTGTATTCCTAGGTATTTCATTCCCACTGTAGCAATTGTGAATGGGCATTCACTCATGATTTGGCTCTCTGTCTGTCTGTTATTAGTGTATCGGAATGCTTGTGATTTTTACACACTGATTTTGTATCCTGAGATTTGCTGAAGTTGCTTGTCAGCTTAAGGAGATTTGGGGATGAGATGATGGGGTTTTCTAAGTACACAATCATGTCATCTGCAGAGACAATTTGACTTCCTCTTTTCCTAATTGGATACCCTTTATTTCTTTCTCTTGCCTGATTCCCCTGGCCAGAACTTCCAATATTATGTTGAATAGGAGTAGTGAGAGAGGGCGTCCTTATCTTGTGCCGGTTTTCAAAGAATGCTTCTGGCTTTTCCCATTTAGTATGATATTGGCTGTGGGTTTGTATAAATAGCTGTTATTATTTTGAGATACATTCCATCAATACCTATTTTATTGAGAGTTTTTAGCATAAAGGGTGTTGAATTTTATCAAAGGCCTTTTCTGCATCTATTGAGATACTCATGTGTTTTTCGTCTTTGGTTCTGTTTATGTGATGGATTACATTTATTGATTTGCCCATGTTGAACCAGCCTTGCATCTCAGGGATGAAGCCAACTTGATCATGGTGGATAAGCTTTAACAGGTTGATGTGTGCAGCAAACCACCATGGCATGTGTATACCTATGTAAGAAATCTGCATGTTCTGCACAGGTATTTCAGAACTTAAAGTATAATAAAAAAAGAATAGTAATGTTTACAAAGTATTATTTCATTGACATTAATATTATTTTACTTACCCATCCTTTTAACCATCATCATTTCTTCAAATGGTTAAATTATTCCCTAAATAGAACTGACTTTTTATGCATGTGTGCCTATAAATACAACTATTTAAAGGCCAAACATATGCTTATTAATTTCTTTGTATTCTTTTCATTAAAAATATAGGCCTACATAATTACAATAAAGTACAATAAAGCACATGCTTTTTTTTTTTTTTTTTTTTTACTAATTGGGATAAATAAGAACATGAATAGTTAAGGACTGATTTTACTAGATTGTGGCCTAAAATCTTATAACTAATTAAAAATATACCTTGTGGTATATTCTGTGTTTCTTGAGAACCAGTGAGATTAGTGGTTAGCCTAAAGTCATAGAGCAGTCAAAACTGATACAAGCCCAGTGTTGCCTGAGTCACCAAGCAGCTGTGACTTCCTTCATTTGTTCTCTGCCGAGCTAGACACGGCATCTTCCTTTATGACTGTGAGGATGCTGTATAAAATGCATCTCAGAAATCTTGGCAGGTTTATTCAGAATGTTACTGCAGATTTTTGGAACAGGTTCAGTATTCCCTTTGCAGCACTTTCTGCTAGACCAGCAGGATTTCGTGGATACTGTTGAAATAATTGTATGCCAGGGATATTTACATTAGTGATTAGATATTTATGGTACATATTGAATATCTACCCACTTTCTCTTTGCCAATAAATTTTGAGTGTAACCAATGTATTGGGTCTGCAGGTGTTACATTTCCCAGACAGCATTAAAATATGTCTGAAAATAAAGTAACAGCAATGTTGTCCCAACTTGAATGCCTTTTTTGACTAATATTTATTTATTAATGGATGATAACTTGTATGACAATTTAAGAACCTGTGTGGTTATGCAGTGATTATCTATAAACAGGAAATACAGTTTAAAATCTGGAAGTTAAGCTTAAAGAGTACATTTCTGAAACTCTAGATCTCATATATTCAGTGTTACATTTTGAGATGAGGATTAAATATTTCAATCCTCTAAAATAGTTTTATGCATTTAATCTTTGCTAAAAGCAGCAACATTTTTTTTTGTGAATGTGGGTTAAAAAATGAGAGAAACACATACTGATTTAGGTATGATTTTTGAATGCCCAATATATATACCTTTATGATCGAGGACTGCTAAAAAATGAAGACAAAGTTGGAGAAAGTGGCAGAAAATACTGGAGGTGAGGATATAAATGAAAGTTTGTAGCAATAATATAAACTGCAAACCCTGTTTTCTAATTTGGCTGATCTTGGTAATATGTGGTGTCCTTTACACTCAGTGCATCTTACACCAGACTAGATATATTTCCAGTGTTCAACAGCCAAATGTGGCTAATAGCTGCCTTATTAGACAGCATGTCTCTAGACTAATCATCCTAATTACTACATGGCATTAATCCTATAAATATTTAATGTCTTTTGATTGACATTTAAGAAGTCTTCAATTATTTTGCTATGACAAATACTTCTTTGCTAAACTTTCTTATACATGTGTCTTAAGTATGTGGAAGAATCTTCAACACTGTAGTCATACTAGTGGACTTACTGAGTAAAGTGGACACTTAATTTCAACTTTACTAGAGAGACATCAAAATACTCTCTAATTTGGAGCAATTTTCATTCATTTGGGAGTTTTCATGGCTCCACATCCATGCCCAGTTTTTGTATTCGTACCCTTTAAAATACTCTTTTGAGTCTGATGGATGTGAAACGTTATCCTATTGTGATTTTAAAAGTTTATATAGTCATGACTATCAGTGAAGCCAAGCATCTTTGCATTTGTTTTCTGGCTGCCCAGGTTTCTTCTATGAATTATCTGTTCTTACATTTTGGCTAGTATTTATTGGCTCGTTTTTTACTTTTTGATTTATGTAAGTTCTTTAAATGTTCAGGATGTTAATCTTTCACCTCAAGAACTGCAAATCTCTTCTTCTAGCCTGAGCTTTGTCATTTTTCTTGTTTTTGAGACAGAGTCTTACTCCATCGCCAGGTGTCAGGCTGAGTGCTGTGGCGCGATCTGGGCTCACTGTAACCTCTGCCTCCCAGGTTCAAGCAATTCTCCTGCCTCAGCCTCCCGAGTAGCTGGGGGTACAGGCAGGTGCCACCACGTCCAGCTAATTTTTGAATTTTTAGTAGAGACGGGGTTTCATCATGTTGACCAGGATGGTCTCGATCTCTTGACCTTGCGATCCGCCTAACTTGGCCTCCCAAAGTGCTGGGATTACAGGCGTGAGCCACTGCACCCGGCCTATCTTGTGTGTGTGTGTGTGTGTGTGCTTTATTAGGTAGTTTTAAATGTAATGAAGCTAAATGAACGAGTAGTTTCCCTTATAAGGTATGTTTTTGCGTTTTGTTTAATACTTTTCCACCTCAATGTCCTACGTTTTTGTCTAAGAATTAAAGTTTTTCTTTTTGTACCTTTGCATCTTTAATACATCTGGATTTAAAGTGTACATGTACACTGTATGATAGAGATCTGATGAATTATTTTCAAAGGGTCATGTCATTATTTTCCAAAGTGATTATTATTTTCCTAAGTTATAACGTTCAATTATTTTCCAAAGGAAAAATCAATTGGTCTTCATGATTTATTGAAAATTACATTCTTTCTCTGTTGATCTATCATGTATCAGATTTCCTTGAATATGTAGTCTCTTTCTAGACTCTTTATTCCTTTCTATTTCTGTCCAGTCTTAACAAACGTAGTTTGATTATAAATCTTGAGATTTGGTAGATTAAAGCCCTTCACCCTCTTCTTTGGTGGAGTCTTGACTAGTGTCGGTCCTTTAGTTGTTCATGTAAGATTTTAAATCAGCTTATCAAGTTCTATGAAAACTTTACTAGAATTTTCATTGTTCTTATGCCAAGTTGGTATATTCATTTTGGTACAAGTGATATTTTAATAACATAGTGATATTATAGTTTATGACTATGGCATATATCACTTTAACATCCTTGAAAATGTGTTGCAAATAGATTTTATAGTTTCTCTCAATAACGGTCTTAGAAACATTTTACTAAATTTATTCTTACTATATAATTTTTTCATGATTATTATAAATAGATAAGTACATATATGTTTAAAATTATGTTTTCTAAAGAGGTATAAAGAAGTGATATTCTGATCTTTTACTTCCATAACATACTTTTCTCAGTAATTGATAAAGAAGCAGCATATCATTAACACACACACACACATATATGTGCTTTAATATGAAAAAGATTCATCTGAATGTATGTTGAACCCTACTACCATACTTCTAACAGTTAGAGATTATTTTCTTCTTGAGTGCATACATATAGGAAGTTCACAGAAATGATCTATTTTTTACTTCAACAACTTTCTTTTTAATTTACATTAAATCTTTTAATTCATATGTTAGATTTTAATTGTGATGATTTTATTTTTATTTACAGAAATCTATTTTTCTTTTTAAAATTTTCTAGTACTTTTAATACTGTTTTGTATCATTCCAGTGTTTCTAATTTCATTATTTATTATTTTAAATGTTCTCATTTTATATTATCTATAAGTCTTTTGGTTATTGATTCTTGTTATTCTTATTGGTGAATTTTACCTAATATATTTTTATGTATCTCATTGTGATGTCATGTCTGTCTGGTGGCTTTATCTGTGGAAATACTGTAGGACTTGGTTTCACATTTTGTCTTTGAGAGGAGATTTGCATTTATTTCTACCAGACATGCGGAGGTATTACCAACTCAACCTTGGTTTAAACCAATTTGGGGTTTCCTGCATCATCCAGATGGCGTAAATTCATACCTAGTCCCTTGGGAGAGAACTGTGGCTATATATTTTCATGGGAGACTTTTCCCTACCCATACGTCAGGTTCAGTTAAAATTTCCAGCTCATCTCCCTTTGGTGGCAGCAATTTATTTTTAAACCAAGGTATTATTTTGTAGAATATCCAGAACTTACATACTGGTTGCACTTTCCCTCTCATCCTACATGGACCTTGTGCTTTGAGGTTTGCATGGTCAGAAACACTGTCTTTGTTGCTGACATTGTCAAACGTTCTCACAGCAGCTGTAGTCTCAGCAACAGTTTATCACTCTAGTTTCCTGCTCCCCATTTGTTTTTGGTACTTGGGTATTTTTCTTATAGCACTGCAAATACGTCTATATGCTTAAAAAAATGTTTACCATACCTTATCAGTCTTATCAAATGATCTAGGTTCCCCCAACCAAATTCCTGAAAATGAATACAAATTTGCAACCCTGTCAGTAACATATATGAATTTTCACAGAAGATTTTTCCCCATTGAGAAGAATCTGATTCCTTTAGCCGAACAGTCTGATTCAGCAATATATGAGAACCTGGTTTCTTGCACCCTTGATAAATTTTGCTGAGATTAATAATGCAATCCAATCATTCATATTTGTTTTAATGTGTACTTCTTTTATTACTTTTATGAAGACATCTTTTTTTGCATGAAGATGGGTCATTAGCTTTCATTTTCAATCAATTTCCTGTTATTATATTTCACCAACTAGGAAAAAAAGCAAAAAAGGGAGGAAGAGAGAAAACATTTTCAAAGCATTTCTCTCTTGGAGCTGGTATTTTTGTCCTAGTAATTCCTTGGATAGGTTTTAGAGATTCATGTACTCCCTAAAACTATGTGCAAAAATGTATGGATTATAATATGTGTTTTTGGATAAACACTCTCTGTGATGCTCACTAGATTCTTGAAATGTGATCCAGAGATCATTAAAAACCATCACTATATTTGATCCAATTTTATCCTTTTAGGAAAGGACTAGATGTTAATTCAAAATTGCTTTCTTTTCCTAAAGCATTTTAGAACAGTGGAATCAAAAGAGACATAGTGAATACCTAGTGAAGAATACAGAATTTTTTTTTTTAATCGAATTTTTATTTATTTATTTTTAGAGACAGCGTCTTGTTCTCTCATCCGAGCTGGAGTGCAGTGGGGTAATCACAGCTCACTGCAATCTTGAACTCCTGGGCTCAAGTGATTCTCCCACCTCAGCCTCCTAAGTAGCGAGTACTACAGGTGTGCTCCACAAGACTTGGCTAATTTTTAAATATTTTGTCGAGATAGGGTCTCACTACGTTTCCCAGACTAGTCTTCAACTCCTGGCCTCAAACGATCCTCTGCCTCAGCCTCCCAAAGGGCTGGGATTATAGGCATGAGCCACTGTGCTCAGCTGAAAATTTCCATGTTCTTGATGGGGTTTTTGAAGCTAAAAGGATATTAAAGGTTAAAAAAATTCTCCACAGATGATGCATTTTCCTCTCTCATTTTATGGATTAAGTTGATTAAAAACAAAAAATAAAACCTCCACATACTTAAATTGCTAATGGTTATCTTCATTTTTCGATATTAATTCTCGAATAGTCCTTACTTAATACACAGGTAGGATTTATATAGAAAGAAATTTATAAACACATTTTAAAGGATAAACTTAAATACACAAAGACCTATATCTTCATTTTTCTCCACAAGGCAGTTTTTTATTGGAATTTTTCATTGACCTATGTTTTTAAGAAATGTGGAGTAGAAAATGGAGGTTGATTCTGTCTTGTGGATGAAACAGTGAAGACACAGGTGATGAGAAATTTCCTGCACAATGCCAAGAAATTCATTCTAATTAAGATAAAAAGAGCAGATGGCAAATATGGGGCTTGAGAGTTACAGCACAACTAGTTTAACTTTGAATTCTAATATCTACTGTGTGCTAATGGATACAACACAGCAGGTAGCATGCTGCAAGTTATTAACCAGGCTCATGGGATTCTGATCTCTCCAAGGTTACAGCAAAATTATGTTGTTCTAGGTCAAAGGTGAGGGAGCTTTTTCATTGATTTTCTAAATCTAACTCCGATCACTGCCTTTTCCTCTAGGTGATAACCTTCTCGGATAGTAAGATGTCTGTTTCTTATACGAAATTCATCCAGTAGACGTTTAATCCAGATAGACTTCTATGGTATAACACCTGTTCAAAAGACAAATGATGGTAACTAACTAATCTGGTATCAAAACATCAAAGTTTTACTATTAATATATACAGACAGTAATTTTAAATGAGGGTAGGAAGGAAGGAAGGAAGAACTCTTTTAGTGAAAGTGTCAGCTCCATAAGGACAAGGATCTTCGCCTGTTTTATTCAATGATGTATCTCAACTACCCAGGATAACGCCTAGTGCACCATAGACTATTTCTTGTTTTTGTTTGTTTCAGAGAACAGTGTATCATTTTTTTTTATCCTGGGTTCATAAGGGATGGGATTGATGATAAAAACAATGATTCAATACATTGAGTCATGGAAATTCAGGGCTACGTAGGATGTGATAACAAAGGGTCACACAGTCAAAAATCTTCATTTTGTGCTTAAGGGAAATAAAGTGCAGAGTGGTTAGTAGCTTGCTGTAGATCATTTAAACAAATAAGCTGCAGAGCTGGGAGTAGAACTGAAGATGGCTACCTCTTCATCCAGTGCCCATTCCCATGCATTATGCTGCCGTTCTTCCTCTGTTGCTTCAGACAATAGAATTTAATCACAGATTCTAACTTCATATTTGTTAATTTTTATTGAGATAGTCACATATCATAAACTATCCTTTTATGGTATATAATTTAGTAGTCTTTAATATTCAAAATGTTGTGCAATCATCTCCACTATTCAGTTACAGAACATTTTCTTCTTCCCAAAATAAAATTCCATGTCCATTAGCAATCACTCTCAACTTCCTTCAACTGCTCACTCCTGACTTCCACTGATGTATTATGTCTTTGTCTGTTCTGGACTTTTCACATAAAGGGAACCATACAGTATGTAGCATTTTGGGCCTGGCTTCCATTAATTAACATAGTGCTTTCACTATGTCTATCTATGTTATAAATATCTATAACCTATATCTGCAGAGATAGGTTTACTTATGGATCAGTACTTTATTTTTTATAGGGTGGATAATATTCTATTATGTAGATATACCACATTTGCTTATCGTTCATCAATTGATGGATATTTGGGCTGTTTCTACTTTTTTGGCTATTGTAGACATTCATGCACAAGTTTTTGGTTTGGACACGTATTTTTAACACTTTTTTTTATATGTGCATGGGAATGGAATTTCTGGCCTATGGTAATTCTGTGTTTAACCATTTGAAAAATTGCCAGACTATTTTCCGAAGTGGCTGTACCATTTTACACTTCTACTAGCAGTGTATAAAGGTGCCAATTTCTCTACCTGCTTACCACATTCTTTCCCAGCTTTTTAAGTTTTTTGATTAGCTTGTTGTTTGCCTCAACTGTTACCACCATCTCAGCAGACTTGATTTGAATAATGCCACTGATTGCTTTTGACAAACACCTCTAAGAAAAAGACTGTTTTCACTAGGTGAGCTTCTGAGGTAAAAGAAAGATATTCCTTGAGGGTAGGATTTCCCAGGAAATTGCCAGACAGATCAAATCATGACAGTTCTCTGAGAATGAGGCTTTGAAAGAGCTCTAGCCCCTTTCCGACCCTTCCAGTGGCTGCTATGCTGCTGTTTTGCAATTTTATTGCAGGCTGTTGATTTTCATGGCTGCCACAGAACTAGGCAGAAGTGAATAGGAATAGGGCACGTTAGATTCAGCAATTTTTCTTGAATAAAGTCTCCCTGAATTGTAATACACCTTTGGTTAATTTACAGTGTTCTAAAAAGTTGATTTTGATAATTTTTTTTTGCTAGTGTTCTAGTTGCTTTTGTTAGGGAGAGGATTTTTGGAAATCCTTACTCCACCATTCTTGCTGATGTTATCACCTGACTTGTTTTCTAATTACTAGAAAGAAGTTAAGTTCTGGGTGTAGGGAATAGGGAAAAGAGAAGTAAAAAGCAATTAGAGAAGAACAGAAAGAAGGAAAGGGCTTATTTGGGAAATTTGAAAGTATAAAAGATGTGTACATCTTTTGTTTATTGAGGATACTAAGTACATAATCTTTTATGGATCTATGCCTGAAGGAATGTTAAAAAATACAAATGGCATATTTTATGAATCTTTAGCAGATTCATGCTTGCAGGAAAAATCTTTATATAACAGCATGTGCTGAGTGTGTTGAAAAAATGCAGCCAATCTTTTTCTTTCTATTTTTTAACAGTTTTGTTTTTAAGGAAGAATAAAAAATCTAAATAAAAACATTGACTAAGTTTAAACTGTGTTTTATATTGTATATTGAAATCTAAGCCAATGGAAAAATTGAATTTAAAGCTATGGGCATAAGGACAGTTAGTTTAGGGAAAGAAAATAAAGCCTAGACTTTAGCAGAATTTATAATTTCCACATTTTCCTTCCCATACTTGAATTAAAAAAGGGTAGGTCTCTCAATGACAACAATTTACAACGTAATTCCATCTTAGAGCTCAGCTCACTGCTACCTTAGAAAGTGATCTAATAAGCTGATGCCTAGTAGATTTTTAATTACTGATAATTGTCTGATGCAAAACCATTAAAGGCATAACCCTTATGCCAATATACCCTTCTGTGAATCCTACAGGAAATTAATTTCAAGGAGCACTGCCTCTGATGACATTATCTACCCTCACCCCACCCAGTCTTCCTGGGAGTGTTTGAAATATGGGACAGGCAATATTGATACTTGTTAGCACTTTTATCACAGAGTTATCAGAGAAGAACAATTAATAGGACAGAAAACATATCACAAGTGGCATAGCTGATGAGGAGAGATGGCTTTGAATTCCCATAAACCTACATTTGAATCTCAGATCTAACATTTCCCAGAAGTGTGACTTTTAGGAAATTTCTTAAACTCTCTGACTCTGTTTCCTTGCACCTGAATTGGAGATAACAATATCTAACTTCACGTGTTTCTGGAGAAGACTAAATGGTATACCTTGTAGAAAGTGCTAGAACAGTAGTAACTGAAGAAAGAGCATTCAATATTGGAGTGGCCAATTACTATGGCCACCCCAGTGGTGGTAGTCAAGGTAGAATGGTAGTCATGGTCCTGGTTACTGTTCGGGTTCACAGGGAGGCTGAAATTCCCTGTGGACTCAGTGGCATTAGAAGGTCCTTCACCTCACTTGGAGAGGCGAGGAGGAAGGCTTTCTCCAGGACTCCTCTGCTCCAGAAGTCTTGGCTGCCTCTGTGCTCTCCACAGCCAGTGCTCTCTAGCAGCCAGCAGTCTTGCAAATGAGGGAAACTCCCGTTCCCCCAGAAGCCTTCAGTTAATTCATCAACTCTGGGACTTCTTGAGTTGAGTTTTTGGAATCCTGAATCACACAAAAATCTGCCGCCATTACCTCAGTCTCAATAGGCAGAGGGAAGAAGCCATAATTGCTTTTATTTTATGTGTGTGTGTGCACATTTTTCTTTCTTCTCCTTCTGAAAGCCACTATTTTGATATATCAGACTAGGAAATGGAACTGGCCTGAAAGAGTCAGTTCCGGTTGCCGTTGTCTCTCTCTTCCCTCATGCCATCCTCACGGTAGTTACGAGATCATATCATGTTTGGACAGTGACAAGTTGAGTCCATCTATGCATGCTACAGTTCTAGTAAGATGCAATTAGAATCTTGCTACAGAAAGACATTTACACTTTGGCAAATAAATACTGAAGATATAAAGCCTTAAATTCAAGGTTTTCTTCAATGGGGCACTTCACACTTTTTGGCTAGAGGAATTTTCCATTGCTCTGTCATGCATGTTCTATTTGGCCTTGTTGTTGGTTGGGAAAGGGATATGTTTTAGGTATTTCTCAGGATAACGGGTCTGAACCAAAGATATGGGGGTGGCTATATAGAGAAAGGTAAAGATTGAAGAGACAATTGTTAGTAGAACATAAAGCAAGAAACAAATAGTGGAGGGATGGCATGAAGAAGAGGACACATGTAAGGCTCTCTGGTGTCTGTGTTGGGGTAGATTTTTACAATCCCACTCCATGTGAGACAGGCACTAAAGAAGGAGAAGTAAGTGTAAAGACAGAGACAAGTGTGAATTTTGGACATGGTCATGAAATACTAGTTCGAACATCTTATTAGGTAGTTGACAATATGTCTGCTGTCTTGAGATATAAATCTGTGGGGCATCAGTGTATATGTAGCACCTGAAGTTACGGGAGTGGATGACGTATTAAGGACAGTCTTCATAGGAAGAGAACTGCAGACATGCAGACCAAATATGGAGGAACATTAACCATGAAAGGGATACTAGAAGAAGTGGACAAACACGAAAGACTCAGAAGAGCAGTCAGAGGTGTAACAGGACTTACAAGAGGGAGTCCTGCTGCGGAAGATGAGGAAGTAGGAAGGGCTCAGAAGAGAGAGGTTAACAGTGACTACTGTAATAGTTTTCTAACTGGTCCTGCTCCCTCTAATCTCTTTCCCCATGTTCCCTATCCTCATTCTGCTGTCCAAATGACCTCTCCAACGTGCACATCTATTCACATTCTCAGACTTGCTGTTTTGAAATATCTATAACATTCAGACTTTCATATATGTAAGAATTGCCTAAGCCTAACTCATTGCATAAGGCTAATTGGTTTATTGAAAGGCCACTTCTTGGCCTCATGCACAGAGATGCTAAGTTAGTATGTTTGGACCCAAGAAGATGCTGGAGGGGATGTGGAGAAATAGGAACACTTTTACACTGTTGGTGGGGAGTGTAAACTAGTTCAACCATTGTGGAAGACAGTGTGGCGATTCCTCAAGGACCTGGAAATAGACATTCCATTCGACCCAGCAATCCCATTACTGGGTATATATCCAAAGGATTATAAATCGTTCTACTATAAGGACACATGCACACGAATGTTCATTGCCACACTGTTTACAATAGCAAAGACCTGGAACCAACCCAAATGCCCATCAATGATAGACTGGACAGGGAAAATGTGGCACATATACACCATGGAATATTATGCAGCCATCAAAAACGATGAGTTTGTGTCCTTTGCAGGGACATGGATGAACCTGGAAACCATCATTCTCAGCAAACTGACACAAGAACAGAAAATCACACACGGCATGTTCTCACTCATAGGCGGGTGTTGAACAATGAGAACACATGGACACAGGGAGGGGAGCATCACACACTGGGGTCTGTCAGTGGGAAACAGGGGAGGGACAGTGCGGAGTGGGGAGTTGGGGAGAGAGAGCATGGGGAGAAATGCCAGATATAGGTGAAGGGGAGGAAGGCAGCAAATCACACTGCCATGTGTGTACCTATGCAACAATCTTGCATGTTCTTCACATGTACCCCAAAATCTAAAATGCAATAAAAATAAATAAATAAATAATTAAAAAAATAAAAAAAACAAAAGTCCTCATATGACCAGAAGCAGATGGTCTATGGATTCTTTATGAAGAAATGGCTTAGGGAATGAAGTTCAAGTTCCTTAGTAGAAGTTCATGGGCCTTCACTTCTGGCTCCAATCTCCATTCCCCTCCTCACCATTCCCTTCCGTCTTCCATCACCTCCATCTCCATCATGGACTGTCTATGCTGGCCTTGCCAGAATCACAAAGATGGAATGGGAAGGAGGAAAGTCCTTCCTGGGAAAGGGACCAGCCTAAGCAAAGGGACAATGGAGAGACAACACAGAATGTGAGAGGATCATCTGGTTTGAACGATGACAGATACCTACAGAAATGCATCTGGAAAGCGCAATAGGGCCAGACTGGAAAGCACTGAAGGTCAAGCTGAGGAATATACAATTCTTCAGCAGTAAACTGGAATGCTTGACTCTTTCATGCTTTGTTTGTTTATTGTTTTCACTTTCAATCCTGGATCTAGATATTGGCTTTTTGTTATTCTGATTAAAACTATATCTTTAGTGCTGAGTCATGAGTACCTCATGAGGAGGTATTCAAAAATGAAGAACAAAATTATATATTTTTTAAAACATCTATGATTAAAGGGTCCTGAATTATCTAGACACAGTAGAAAGGCAGTTAGTCAATTTTCAATTTTCCTAAGGCTGTGAGTGTGCTCTTAACATTTATAAAAGAAAAAAAGCAAGACATCGTTCAAGTAGCTGGAGTTCTGACTCATCACCATAAAACTGAACGCCATGAATTTCTCTCCCAGGGAAGATATCAGCCCAGCCAGGTCCAAGAGAACATACGAGCACCTTATGCTGAACACACACACAGAGAATTGGATGGTTTTTGCCATCTGCTAAGCCTCACATAGCCTCCAGTTTGAAGTTGAAGTGATGTCAGAAGCTGATTTAAGCAGCTTACATATGTTGCACTGCAGAAGAAACATTGGACGTTGGGGACTCTGAAAAACAATGCCAGGCGTTTGGGATCCATAAATGCTTAGTGTTTGGGACAAATATGCCCTATAGCCACAGGGCAACATTTTTCTCCCCTTAGATTTAAGCGTAAGGTTTTCTCCTTTGGTTGGTAAAAGAATTTTCACATGATCTTGTGTATAATTGGAACCCCATGATCATCATTCATCGGAGCAGGTAAGGTTATTGTAGTTAATCACAATCCTGTTTTGTTGCTTTAACTTTGACAGAAAATACCAGTACCACGGCATACTCTGGGAAATTATTTTATGAATTTGCCAGTATTGATAATGTTTTGGGAAAGTTTAGATGCATAGTAAATGGATAAGTTTACAGTTACTGACCTTTCCAGTTTTTCAAGGGTCTCACATGCATGCCGAGCATTGTACCAATCACTCAACCTGTCCTCTGCAGCCTTCTCTGGTGTGACCTGCTTTTCTCTCCTTTCTCATGCTTTCCTATCCAGTGCATATGTACAATTACAAGTCTTCAAACTTGCTGAATTTTTCAAAAAATCTCTAACTGCATTTTCTATGTAGTTTCTTTGTCTAACTTTTTCTTTCTTGCTTTTCCTGTTATCTCTCCCTGTTGTTAACTTACCTAACAGTAAGGACCTGTTTGAGTACCTTTCTCCTGTGGAGACTTTTCTGACTATTTATTGTAATTTTGTTATATCACTTAGCATGGGCTGCCTTGTTTCACAGTTTTAATACGAATATTTTAAAGATCTGCGTTTAACGGATCATCCTCATCATTCAAATAACAGTCCTTGTCCCCATCACGGACATTTCAGATCTTTGTCAGGTGCATCTCAGGAAATTCTGGAAATTCTCAAGACATGAGTATCAGGAGTTGCTCAAGGAAAAGGTAACCATTTTTCCATTATTTTGCAGCTTTTAAGAAATGAGGAATTTTCCATTTAAACTCAAATTTTGGAACTCTGTTAGAAAAGTTGTAGCTCTCGCCGCTTTTGTGCAGAGAACAGCAATTGGCTAGTTATTAATGTTGGCTGAAGTTTAGAGAGGCAGGATCCCTCCAGGTTTCCATGCATCCCTTTACATTTTACAGTTTTTGCCCTAGTACCTCTAGGCACAGAGTCGTGCCCCCAGGGCTTACACATTCCCCACATACATTGTTCTTGTTTCTAGACACCTTTCACTCCAGGTTTCCTTGGATTTCTGTGCTGGTAACCGTTTGTCACTTCATTCTTGCTATGTCATGCTCCTGAAGGTTTTCACTTATCACTTCCATCCTCTGTGTGGACATGGACTCCCCCTGTAATTCTTCAAAGTACAACTAACATTAGGCTACAGTTTTCACAAAACCTTTCTGGAGAGTGGAGTAGGAAACGTTAAAATCAGATATCTGATGCCGTATCTCTTGGAGTCCATTATCTATATCCCTAACTAGCGATTTACCTTCAAGGCTTATGCTCCTTTACTGAAAAACTTTCTTTCTCTCTGTATTCCATCTGAGACAGAAGCAGTAAAAAACAGTTGACAGAAAATCTCCACAGAATTTCACACTTTTCCTAATGAAGTTAGCTTTTACATTATGAAATGAAATAAATCAGCGTTTCTTCCCCAGTTGAGGGATTGTCTAAGAACAACAGGAAAGGACTTGCATTGTTAATGACTAAAATTGTTCACCAAAGTTGTGAACAAGGGTCTTAGCACTCTTCTGGTCCAAATTTCCACCTCGAAACACAGCAGTTAGAGCTGGCACCAATGCAGCTTCACTTCAATGGGTAAGAATGGCCATGTTATCACCGACATTGTTTAGAATTGCCGGTGCAGGGTGATAATAAGGAGAACACTGACTTTCTTTAAATTGGTTTTGTTGCTGTTTTTGAATTCTGTACAGATGATATACCCTGTTACTGCCCGAACAGGGGGAAGAGAGGGAGTGAGAGGAGGACTGCTCCCATTACTTGTCCCCTCCCATGTCACTGCTTGGAAGTTCCTGAAGTGGCAACTTTCCTAGATTCGATAAGTTTAAGAGCAAGATTCCATCTGAAAAAATGGGGAAAATACTGGCAGTGCTTTTGATGTGAAAGAAAATAATTATTTGTTTACATGTTGTCGTCATTTCTAGGAATACATGTTCTGTTACTTCAAGACAGAAATTCCTACGCATATAGAAAGCATCTGGGCAGCACGTGTGCACTGTTCGTTGTCCTGAATTGAGTGAATATACATCCTCTTTGTTTGAAGTTTTGCCTAGCCAAGAGTCATGGAGTTTTTTTCTCAAAATTTCTTGGGCAATGTTCCAGTGCACATCTGGTGCACTAGAGTGTGCAGTGGAACGACTTGGAGTAGAAGTTGTGGCTGAAAAAGAAACTGGGACTCCAGCTACCCTGTTTGGCCAGGGCTAAGGAGGGCCAAGTTTTTTTTTTTTTTTGGAATATCAATACATTTAATTGTCCACATTATCATTATTAGAATATTTTATTTATTTATTTATTTATTCTGACACGGAGTGTCCCTCTGTCACCCAGGCTGGAGAGCAATAGCATGATCTTGGCTCACTGCAACTTCTGCCTCCCGGGTTCAAGCAATTCTTGTGCCTCAGCCTCCCATGTAGCTGGGATTATAGACTCCTGCCACCAATCCGGCTGATTTTTGTATTTTTTAAAAATTGTACTTTGGGCTCTGGAGTACATGTGCATGTCCTGCATCGTGCAGGATTGCTGCATAGGTACATCCATGCCATGGTTGTTTGTTGTCTCCATCCCCGCACTCCGTCGCCTACACAGGTGTTTCTCCTTGTGTTTTCACTCCCCATCCTCCCTGACCCCCCTGCTGACCCTCCCCTCCCCTCCCCTCCCCCTCATCTATTCCAGTGAGTGTTGTTCCCTTCCCTGTGCCCAAGTGTTCTCATTGTTTGTCATCCGCCTTTGAGTGAAAACGTGGTGTTTGGTTTTCTGTTTTTGTGTCAGTTTGCTGAGAATGATAGTTTCTAGATTCATCCATGTCTCTACAAAGGACATGAACTCATCGTTTTTTATGGCTGTGTAGTATTCCATGGTGTATATGTGCCACATTTTCTTTGCTCAGTCTATCATTGATGGGCATTTGGGTTGGTTCCAGGTCTTTGCTATTGTAAACAGTGTGGCAATGAACATTCGTGTGCATATGTCCTTATAGTAGAACGATTTATAATCCTTTGAGTGTATACCCAGTAATAGGATTGCTGGGTCAAATAGTATTTCTACTTCTAGATCCTTGGGGAATCACCACCCTGTCTTCCGTAATGGTCGAACTAATTTACCCTCCCACCAACATTGTAAAAGCGTTCCTTTTTATCTGTATCCTCTCCAGCCTCTGTTATCTCCAGATTTGTTAATGATTGCCATTCTACTGGTGTGAGATGGTATCCTAATGTGGTTTTGATTTGTGTTTCTGTAATGACCAATGATACGATGAGCATTTTTTCATATGTTTGCTGACCACGTAAATGTCTTCTTTTGTAAAGTGTCTGTTCATCTCCTTCGCCCACTTTTGGATGGGTTTGTTTGCTTTTTTCTTGTATATCTGTTTTAGTTCTTTGTAGATTCTGGATATTAGCCCTTTGTCAGATGGGTAGATTGCAAAATTGTTTTCCCATTCTGTTGGTTGCCAGTTCACCCTAATGATTGTTTCTATTGCTGTGCAGAAGCTCTTAAGTTTAATTAGATCCCATTTATCTATTTTGGGTTTTGTTGTCAACGCTTTTGGTGTTTTAGTCATGAAGTCCTTGCCTATGCCTATGTCCTGAATGGTATTGCACAGGTTTTCTTCTAGGGTTTTCATGGTGTTAGGTCTTATGTTTAAGTCTTTAATCCATCTGGAGTTAATTTTAGTGTAAGGTGTCAGGAAGGGGTCCAGTTTCTGCTTTCTGCACATGGCTAGCCAGTTTTCCCAACACCATTTATTAAACAGGGACTCCTTTCCCTATTTCTTCTTTTTTCCAGTTTGCAGATGTGTGGGGCTGCTTCTGAGGCCTCTGTTCTGTTCCATTGGTCTATAACTCTGTTTTGGTACCAGTACCATGCTGTTTTGATTACTGTAGCCTTGTAGTATAGTTTGAAGTCAGGTAGTGTGATGCCTCCAGCTTTGTTCTTTTTGCTTAGAATTGACTTGGCTATGCAGGGTCTCTTTTGGTTCCATATGAAGTTTAAGGTACTTTTTTCTAGTTCTGTGAAGAAGGTCAATGATAGCCTGATGGGGATAGCATTGAATCTGTAAATTACTTTGGGCAGTATGGCCATTTTTACAATATTGATTCTTCCTAGCCAGGAACATGGAATGTTTCTCCATCTGTTTGTGTCCTCTCTTATTTCCTTGATGGGTGGTTTGTAGTTCTCCTTGAAGAGGTCTTTTACATCCTTTGTTAGTTGTATTCCTAGGTATTTTATTCTCTTTGTAGCATTTGTAAATTGGAGTTCACTCATCATTTGGCTCTCTGTTAGTCTGTTATTGGTGTATAGGAATGCTCGTAATTTCTGCACACTGATTTTGTATCCTGAGACTTTGCCGAAGTTGCTTATCATCTTAAGGAGGTTTTGGGCTGAGATGGTGGGGTCTTCTAAATATACAATCATGTCATCTGCAAATAGGGACAATTTGACTTCTTTTTTTCCTAATTGAATGCCCTTTATTTATTTTTCTTGAGTAATTGCTCTGGTAGGACTTCCAATACTATATTGAATAGGAGTGGTGAGAGAGGACATTCTTGTCTAGTGCCAGTTTTTAAAGGGAATGCTTCTAGTTTTTGCCCGTTCAGGATGGTATTGGCTGTGGGTTGTCATAAATAGCTTTTATTATTTTGAGATACATTCCATTGATACCTAGTTTATTGAGAGTTTTTAGCATAAATGTCTGTTGAATTCTGTTGAAGTCCTTCCCTGCATCTATTGAGATAATCATGTGGTTTTTGTCTTTAGTTCTGTTTGTGTGGTGGATTACATTTAGAGATATGTGTATGTTGAACCAGCCTTGCATCCCTGGGATGAAGCCTACTTGATTGTGGTGGATAAGCTTTTATACTAAATGTACCAGTAGAAGGCTTTGGAAACGGACCACTTGGGTTTGACTGTCTCCACCATTACAAACTATGTGACATTGGGCAGGTTGTTCAGTTCTTTATGCTCTAATTTTCTTCTTCATAAATTTGAGAGAAGAATACTATGTTTTTCATTAGGATTATTGTTCAGGTTAAATAAGTCAAATAAATTTAGCAGCATGTGGGGAATAGGAACACTTGTGTAGTGTTTCTGTGTATGGAGTTTGGTGCAAACCAACTTGGTGAATGAACTGGCCATACTTAGTCAGATTAAATATATATTTTTTAAAGTCCACAATAACCTAGTAATTTCACTTCTAGGAATAGGGCCCAAATAAATTGTTACATAATACTATAAGATAAATTGGGTTTCCCCAGTCATCACGTAGGGATGAAAACTAACATTTACTGTACTCCTACTATGTTCTACAGAGATGGTTTCACTTAACCATCAAATATTCTTTTTTGTTTTATCTGTTTAACACCTGAGAGATATGATTTTCAGTGGGGTATCATCAGCTGCTGAAGAACACTTAGCTAATGATGGACGAAGCTGGGATTCAAATTCAGGTGCATGTTTTACTTCATTGCAAAATCCTAAGCAGTATCTGAAAATGATAATTGTCTCTCTCCTGTTTCTCTCACTGATTGCATGGATGAGCTCATGTGTTATATCACATGATTTTTCAACTTTGTCTCCCTGTCAGCTTCATTTCTCTATTTTTGCATATTATCTATCTTTCATTTAATCATTTCTTCCTATTCTTTTTACTCTCTGCCTTTTGTCTCACTTAATTAAAGATAATCAAAATTTACTTTGGATTTTTAAAAACAGAAGATTGAAGGATAAGAAAAATTTAGTCATACGAATAGTTACAAATTAAAGAAATTGGAAGGTCAGCTATTATTTTAAAATGGAACCAATCAACTGCCTTTTCAGATGGCAGCCAGGTCAAACTATTCATTTCCTCCTTTTCATAAGTTGACTCAGTGCAATAGAGTATTCTGGTTTTTAATGAGAAGTCTTTAAGACAAGGTCCAAGTTCATTGATTTCTGTTTTACCCATCCATTTTCTCACTTTCTTAAAGGGTAAACTATGTCTCTTTAACTTTGAAAATGGAATTTAATTTTTCACTGATGTGAATAATTTCTACCCTTTGGTAAAGGATATTTGTCATAAAACTACATATTTCACTAGTGGATTGGTTAGTCTGTATTAAGAGATCCTGAGGGACATTAACTCTTTAAACACTAACTTTTCATGTTTGAGGTGATGATGACCAAGTTTTGAAGACCCTTGTAGACTGCTTACAAGCAAGCAAACAAACAAAGAAACAAACAAATACTCATTGCTAAGCATGATCAGTTGCATAAAGATGAATGAGATATTTTATAGCTTGCCAGTAATGGCACAGGGGAGCTACACAAAGTGGTTCACAGTGAGTTTCATTATGAAGTAACAATACCCTGGCCAATAAAAGAGGGATAAATTAATAACAAATGCTCTTCATTTGTATTTGGTGCTGGACTCTGTGAATTATTTATGTTTCTGGGCAAGGCCTGGGAAGTATTTCAATGAAGCGTAATTTGTCAAGGTTACTTATACTTTACCATATTTTTCCTAACTATATCTTTCTGGATAGTACCACACATAAATATTTTCATTGTGTTATGCATTTATTTGCAATATTGATGGCACTGTAAAATGTGGGATATTAGCACCTCTTTAACCAATGTCAGACTAAGAATTAAGATCGGAAACACCAGTGCCTTCCTTTTAGAAATATGGAGGTTAACTTTGATTATTATTCAGCTTTTGTGGCTGATGAGCCAGCTATAAGTCAGACTGTGGAAAATTTATTGTCTAGAAATCATGCTACTGAATATTTTATCTTACTGGAAATGTGCTATAAAGGGGCTGCATCTTTAATCAAATACATGATGATGTTGCAATCTCTTCATTGTACTATCATATTAAAAAGTTGAGGTTAAGCAAAACCAGAGGCATAGCTTCTGGGGAGAGCAGTGATTGTGCATGTGGATGTGGATGTGGATACTGTTCCTCAAAGAGCTTGTTTTACTTTGCCTTTTTATTTAAACCTATAAAAATGTTTAAAAGGGATGTAATGTTCAGATCCCAGTCACATCAGGCAGAGAAGCATAAGGAACGCTAGTCAGGAAGGAAACAAAGAATAAAAATCAAATAATTGCTGCTCAAGTGTTTTCAATTTCTATCCTTGGTATGTGTTCCAAATTTCACAGAAAATTCGAGAGCATTTTCTGCTCAAAGCAAACAGCCATTTTAGGGGCAGAGATAAAATGGCTGCTTCGTGCTTGGAGGTGCCGTGAATGTGCACCGAGTGCCTGGGTGTCGTGTGGTCACACCCCTCCCTCTTTCCACACATGAGTGCTTGGGAGGTTTGCTGTGGTTGTTTTGTGTTTGGTGTAGGAACTGGAAAGAAGAAATAACTGCTCGTTGTTGGATTTGGTTTTCAGTTCAAGCCTTTTTATGACTATTGGACATAGTCTCTCCTGATGCTTTTATTTCTTTTCAATGTCAAAAACACAGAAAGGGATACGGAAGAGGGTTTCAGAACAACAGCCAAATTTGAAAAGACCCCAGCTGAGAAGAGACTTGGAGGGAATTTGAAAACGCCACTGAAATATTACCAAAACAGCGTCAGGCATGTCTTGGCCTTGGTGAGCTATTTTTAGTGTCGATCTCATTGTTCTTTAACAACTTTTTCTCCGTAACTCTATTGTTTTTTAAAAAATGTTTCTCCCTGTACCTCATAACCTGGGGGCCTAATTACTTATGGCTCAAGATAAAAACCACTTTGCTGAGTCTTACAGTTGGAGTAGATCTCTCTGAATAATGAATAGGCTAGCCAGTGCAGTTTAATAGAGTATTTTTGATAATGGAAATATTCTATACATCAGCCACTAGCCATATGTGGCAATTGAGTGCTTGAAATATGGTTAGTGTACCTGATAAACTATTTTTATTTAAATTTAAATAACCACAAATGACTAGTGGCTACCATATAGAACCAGCGTAGCTATATACGTATATTCAGGATGCTGCTGACTCTTGTTTTTTGAACAAGGTCAATATATTCCTTTAAAAATACCTTTTTTGTTTTGTTTTGAGACAGTCTCACTCCGTCACCAGGCGCCAGGCTGGAGTGCAGTGGTGTGATCTCGGCTCACTGCGACCTCCACCTCCCTGGTTCAAGCAATTCTCCCGTCTCAGCCTCCTGAGTAGCCGGGACTGCAGGTGTGAGTCACCACACCCAGCTAATTTTTTTTGTATTTTTAGTAGAGACAGGGTTTCACCATGTGGGCCAGGATGGTCTCGATCTCTTGACCTCATGATCTGCCCCCCTCAGCCTCCCATAGTGCTGGGATTACAGGTAAAAATACTTTTCTAAGCAAAATCCCCTCTCTTATTTTATTAAAAACGAATCTAAATAAACTCATTTTTTGTGTTTGTGTTTGCTAGTGTTGGGAAAAGTGCGTAGCAGGAGAAATAGTGACAAGTGCATTTCAATGTTCATATATTATTATGTTTAAAAAGATTACGTGACAAATTTTCTCTTGGCAAATATGTTTCACCATTAAAGATCTGGGAATTTATTTTAAGTGAGACCAGGTGGTGTGCTATTTCAGAACTAAGAGGAATGAAAGCAACTCTCCACGTGATAGCTAGCGGTCAGTGTTCTGTTAACTTTACTTGCAAGAAGGGCTGCATTACTTGCAGAAGTAAATGAGAGACCTCTGAGGAGTTCTGGATGGCCCTGATGTCACTGACTGCCTTCATTTCCTTTGCCCTCCTACGTGTGTATACCTCGTTCCTGAGCCCTGGACTCACTCTGCCTGTCACAGCATGTGGAGTGATCTGTTCGGCCCTTTGCGGAGACTGTCCTTCTTTAAGGCCTTCTTTCTGTCTGCTGAAATCCCATCTACCCTTGAAGGGCAAGCCCATGCTCTTTGCACGTGGGCCCTTGGGTTTCTGCCTCTTCAGCACAGTGCCCGGGAATTCTTTTCCTGAAGCTAACCATCCAGTGAAACATGATTGGACGCAAAAGAAAGGAGGCTGGGCAGGTTTCAATGTTCTAGAAAGTCTACCCCGACCCTAAACTGATTTCCCGTCAGAAGCACTTTTTGTCTTTGGCAGATGGGAGCTATGTAGGGTAAGGTACTGGGAGACTCAGGGAGGATCGGGCTTCCTGCAGTCCGGCTCTTTCCAGCTCTCTTTACTCCCATTTCAAGTATTCACAGTTGTAACTGGCTTGACCTTTAGGTCATGATAAAGTGTTTTCTTCTGTTATTAACAAAAATATGCTATTATCTGTCTTTATTGATCTTAAAATATGGATAGAAAGCATTTCTCTTAACAAACTTATATTCCTCTTATTATTCTTCCTTTTTTTTAGGACAAGGTCTCACTCTGCTGTCCAGGCTGGAGTGCAATGGCACAAACGCAGCTCATGGCAAGACAAGGTGGGAATGACAAGGTGACAATCCTCCCACCTCAGTCAGCTGAGTGCGGGGACTACATGCGTATGCCATCATGCCCGGCTGATTTGTTTTCGTTTTTTTTTAAATAGAGATGGGGTTTTGCTCTGTTGCCCAGGCTGGTCTCGAACTCCTGGGCTCAAGTTTGCCCTGGCCTCCCAGAGTGCTGAGATTACAGGCATGAGCCACTGTGCCTGGGCTCGGGCTGCCTCCCACTGTGCTTGATGGCTTTCAAGCGGACTCACTTACAGTGGCTTTCTTTCTTTCTGAGTAGTATACATAAGTTTCTAAGAGTTACCCAACATCGTCCAGTCTTCTTCAATTTGGGTCTCTTGTCCTCATTTGCTCTAGCTTTTATGAGCACATAGTCTGCATCCAAAAGACAATCAATGATAGTTTAGCCAACTGCTTTGCTGCTGTGTAACAGGGGCTGCCATCTGCTCAGCTCGGGGTCTTGGGAGCCTCACTGTGCTTCAGTTTTACCAGGACGCTTGCAACAACTCATGGCCGAGGGCGTATGTACGAGTTAGGATTGTTTGGATTTCAAGTGGCAAAATTTCAAATGGACTTGGCTTAAGCAAAAAATGACATTTATTCAAAATATACTGAACGGAGAACAACAATACCGGGGTAAGAATCACAAAGCAGTTAGGCCACATAGACACATGACTCCCTGGGCTTAACTAATTTCAAAACTCTTTGTCTCTCATTTTTGCTTTTCTCTGTGTACTGGTATCATTCTTCATTCCAGCTCTAAATATGCCCTCACTATGAGAAACAGGGCCAACAACCACGCAGCTTGGCTTTTTGGGACACAAGTCCAAATATCCTGAAAGGGTCAGATTGATCTAACTTGGGTCAGCCTATCCCTACATCACTTTACTGCTATTTGCTACCCTAGGGTTTTTGGCCTTATTCTCTTTGCCAGTGAACATAAAGGGACAACAGGTAAGTTGTGAATAGATTATATAACTTTAATACTCATCTAGCAAGGAAAGGTTTTACGTAATTTTTTTTTTGAGACAGAGTCTCGCTCTGTTGCCAGGCTGGAGTGCAGTGGCGTGATCTCAGCAACCTCCGCCTCCCGGGTTCAAGCAATTTCAACCTCTGCCTCCCGGGTTCAAGCAATTCTCCTGCCTCAGCCTCCCGAGTAGCTGGGACTGCAGGTGCACGCCACCACGCCCAGCTCATTTTTGTATTTTTAGTAGAGACGGGGTTTCACCATGTTGGCCAGGATGGTCTTGATCTCTTGACCTCTGATCTGCCAGCTCAGACTTCCAAAGTGCTGGGGTTACAGGCGTGAGCCACTGCACCAGGCCTTACATAATTTTTTGAGCAAGAAATTATAAGTGGCATTTTAGGAATTGTAACCTGGAAGCTGGTGCAGATAAGGGCCCCTACAGACAAATTCAGCGGTTGTGGAGACCGTCCTGGCAACGTTTAGGATGGGACAATCTAATTAGACCAGAAGATGGTAGCACTGAGAGGATGCAGGATGTTATCAGATCTTAGTTCTCACATCCTCCTTCTATATTTGTGCTGTGTATTTAATTTCTGCTTTTTGTTAGCCAAATTGGCCATTTTCTACTTTTAACTCCAGAGCTTTGCACAAGTTTTTCTATCTAGTTACTCTAATTTATTTTTAAAATCTTTACTAAACTAGGGTTTTTAAAGAGACGATGAAGCAAATGAGACAAAGCTGGGAAAATTGTGAATAGAAAAAAATTAAAATATTTTAACAACAGATTATTGTAAAACTAGAACAGAGGACATAAATTCCATGCAATACATATTTTTTTCATTGTCTACCTTTTTCAAGGTGGTTTAATCAAAAGCACTGCAAAGTTTCTGGATTTTGAAACTAAAATCAAGAAGAGGTAGAAATTAAGGAATTAGGACAGTAGTTCTCACTTTGTTTAGGTGATAAAACATCTGAGATTTACGGTGCTCATTGGATAATAAGCAAAATAAAATATTGATACACTAATATAAAGGAAATAAATACAAAATGTGCTCAATCAGATGCAATCTAGTAGTACCTTTTAGCACAATCTCTAACATCTGTTAAAAATTTAGGAATATAATTCTAGGAAGAAAATTTCAAATTGAAAATAAATCTGCTCTATTGTCTTATTTCTGTTCTCTGAATTGAGCGAATAAATGGAGTGTTTGATTTAGTGATGGGGCAGTTAGGTAGAGCTCAGGGGGAGCACGGTCTGGAAACCAGTTAATCAGGGGCCAGAGTTTGAGGATGCTCTCCAAGGGCTTCATACATGCTTTTCTTTCTATCTAGTTACTCAAATTTATTTTTAAAATTTTTACTAAATTATGGTTTTTAGAAAGAAGATGAAGCAATGAGGCAAAGATGAGAAAATTGTGAATAAACTTCATCAGCAGGGTAAACGTCATCACCACCTGTGTTCTTTGCTCCCTACTGCCTACCTCCAGTTCCATGGAGTTAGGGTCTACTACAGCATACGATCCCACCATCACAAACAAGAAGCCCACCTTAACACAACAGGAGACAGTGAGTTCTCAATTCAGGCTACATATTAGGATCACTTGAGCTTTAAAGCAAAGATAGATGACAGAGCCCACCCCAGATCAATTCAATTATAATCTCTAGGGTGACATGTGGGCACGGCTCTTTAAAAAACATTCCCCAGTTGATCCTAATGTGCAGCTAGTGTCGAGGATCATTAATGGAAGAGATGAAAAGGAATCACAAATGTTCTAGTCTACTAATCCAGAGCCTTAGATTATTAACACTTAGGGCGGGTGCCATGTAACTACTGTACATCTCAATTTTCCAGGAAACGAAGGAGACTAGAAGACATTATGCATTTTTTCTAGCTCTATGATTTTTTAGATGTACTCTTGGAAATTTTTATATAAATGAAACCTTATGTAAATACACCCAACATAGTTAAACAAATCCTAAGATGACTCCTTGAGTAATGCAAATAATATGTGCATAATATTTATAATATAATTTTTGTATATAATTCAAAGAGATCACGTTCAGAAACTAAATCATTCAGTGTTTCCCTGTTAGGGATACTTCAACAAACTTAAAAAAAAAAAAAGATTACATCAAGCAGATCAGAGGCTGGTTGTCATCATCATTATCTAGAGAGGATTTTTATCAGTTCTCCGTACTCTCCCTTTGTTAATGTTTCTAAGTGACTATCAATTTCTTATTGTTTTTCTTGATGCTGTTGAAGATGTCATCACACTGCTGTGCTGAGCCACCTGAACAATGTTTTGCTAACTAAACACCAGGACACCCTCAACATCGCAACCTATTCTTTTCATCAGTTTAACCAACATACATCAATGGGTTTTGCCTAGATTTCTTTCATACCGTTGCCTGTGGACATAACTTCAACAACTGTATTGCATGACTTAAAACTTACCTCTGTTATTCTCTTACTTTCTCTGTCATAGTTGATCTCTGATTTAATCCAACTACACTTTATTGTTCCAATTTTCTGGATGAAAAAAAACGAGATCCTGAGAGCTTTGTTATTCGTCTAGGTTACACAGCAAGTGTAACCGAAAATTAGCATCAGAACTGTTTTATTCTATAAACTCTGCAGCTTTGTGCCAGCTCCCAAGTGTGAAACAAAATGTTCACTTAATAGATGTTTATGGAACATCTGTGTGCAGGAGTTGTGGGTGATAGAAAGTTAATAGATTAACCCTCATTAAGGAATCCTCTTAAGAGGGAAGAATTCAGGAGTTTTCGGTAACATGATTTGATAATTGCCCAGGATAGGAGCTGAGACCTGAGAACGAAAGGTTTGGGTGACTAAACTAGGTTTGGGTGGAGCTAAACTGCTGGATAAGAAGAGGGTTGTGCTTATTGCTCCTGAGGAGAAAGAAATGAGAGATGATGGAAATAGAGATAGGTAGAAGCAGGAGATAGCAGAGGACGATGAGTACAAAACCCTAGTCAAGTCTAACGAGTTCTGAATAACTAAGGTCAGTGCCTTTCTCATGGAAACTTGTAAAGAATCTTGGTTTTTCATCCAGAGCATCCCAGGACAATTAGAGGCGTCTGTGGGAGGCTGTGAGGCATAGAGATGCTTAGGGAAGAAAGTATGCACTCATGGCTCAATCCATGAGCGGATTCAGCATTCAGGGTAAGTTTAAAGAGACATGGCAGGACAGTGAGTTGGGGGCAGGGGAGGGAACAGTCATCAGCTGACATGTAGCTGACACGTGTTATACCAAAACGAAGAGAACATGCCCTATCAGCTTCAGCCAAAAATATGAAACCGAGTAATTTTAGCAGCAACAGCCATGTGAAAATGATTTACTTATACTCTTTTAAAAAGTAATTGCCAATGGCATAAAGGCCAGAATGTTTCAAGGCATGTAAAAGATTAGCAAATAGAAAAGTCTAGAGGTATAATAATTAACAGTGATGTTCCACTGTACTTCTTTAGCTGAGTAACCCAGGTGTGCAGAAGTAAAGGCATGATGAAGAAAGTCAACGTTTGTGTCGTTGTAAAAGAGTCATAATTCAGGGCTTTAATTAAATCATTTATTCTTTCTTTCCCCTTAGACATAGTGTTTCATCATGGAAGGCTTATGAAATTAAAAGAACAAAAACAAAACAAAACAAATCAAACCTACCTAACTTTCTAACTTAGAATTAATTTTCCTTGGTGTAGAATTGCTAAAATGGGCTTCATTATGTTCACTGTATTTGAAATAACTACTCTGGCCTGCTTTATTATTTTCAGTGATGAAATATTGCTGAATTTCTCATAATGTATCAAGACAACGATGTGGACAAGTGAGTTGCATATTTTCAATATGTTGTTCTTTTGTTTTACTGTGAAAGGTATTCTTAAATTATTTTAACAGAGCATATGCCTCTGTAATAAGTCAGTCTCCAAAATTTAATTGTTTACAATGAATATGCTACGTTCTTTAGAAGATATATTGTTCTACTGGTTAAAAATATTAAGCAATTTCCAGAGCACTTAAATTCAGTTTGGCTTGACTAATTCATTACAGTTTATTTATTTATTTTTTTTAAAGAGGAGGCACAGACGAGAGCCTTCAGAAAAATGATGCCAGTCCCCAAACTTTCATTCTAAATTTAGATCAGGTAATTAGTGTGTGTTGCCCATAAGAAACAGGTAATTATAATGGTAAGTGCCTATTAATTAAATCTCCTGGAAAAGTAGATTCCTTATTTGTGTGCTTTAATAGTATTGGAATAACTCTTGAAACTGAGATTTTAACCACAGCTTGTGTACTTTCAAAATCTAGCATCTACTGCTTGTATAAATTTGTCATACCTATTTCATACCTTCCTACAGAAATGGCACTTGAGCTAAATGGTGCTCGTGTTCACCATGGAAGAAAATCAGATGGGTATGTAATCTAGGATGAAAGTAGAATACCATATTTAATTACATTTTTTGACTAAGGAAGACCAGCAAAGCTATTTTAGGCATCGGTCAGTGAAAACACCACTTGAGGTATTTGTGTTCTGCTGTGTCTGCAGTTGTATAATCACTGAGGATCTGATTAGCTCCATGCCTGTCTTTTCTCATTTATCATCTAACTTAGGGATCCATATGCAAATGGAAGTTAATGGGGGCATGATAGGGAAGTTGTCACCCTCCCTTAGAGATGTTACCTCCCAGACACAGAAATGCAGTAATAGATTATTTTTTTCCATGATGAGGAAAATTTTCTATATTTAACTTTCTGAGTACATTTTTCAACACAAATCTTACATATTATCTTCTTTTATAGGTCATGAAAATTAATTGGTTAAATACAGTGATCATTAGCAGCAAAACAAAGGAAAAAAAAAACCACCCAGTCTCCTGGTTTGACAGATAAATCTCCAACAACTTTCTTGTACAGTAAGCATGAATGAGTTTCCACATTTACGGTGCTGTGGGCTGGGCCAGGCCCTGGCCCTTTGTAAAATCCCAGAGCAAATGCTACCCAAGCTCTTTTAAAATAACCAATTGGTCTATGTTGGTGACCTCTCTGCTTCATTACACACCATTGCCCCTTTTTCTTTTGAAATCTCTATATCATTCATTCTAGCCTACCTTTGTAAGAGTTACTTATATATGAATAACTATGAATTCTATACACCTGTTGTCATAGATCCTCAACATCATTTCCCTCTTACATAGAGTTACTTCATTGAATTTTTACCTTCAGCTAATTTGATTTGGTTAAACAATATGCATAATATCTATTATCACAGGAATGTCTATATTGGTTACACTAGATCCAAAGTGGGAAACAGACATACCTTTATGTGCAAACTAATTCATTGTTGACATATTTTTATCCTTTTTTTATCCTAAAATAAAATCTGCCATTGTATTTCTGTTGCCAAAACCAGAGGTACAACTTTCTCTTAAAGGAACAAAGTATGCTGGAAGTTTTTCTAAATTAGTGCTGCAAAATCCAAGTTATTGATTTAGTTAAGGATTTCCTCCAAAGATCATGTGCAGTATGACCCTTGTTTCTCTCTTTTACATCTGAACTATCTTCAGATGTTTTTCCCAGGGTTCTGCTTGTGATAGATCTTTGATGAGGCACATAAAGAACTGATGGAGGTAGACTGATAAGACCCATGCCATCAATAAATGCCTTCTCAAAAATACTTGCCTGTCACAAGTTAATTTGAAGCAGTATTTTCTGTCATGAGGGTGGATTAATTTTGTCCATTTTCTCCTCTTGTCGTAATTCTTGTCATGTGAATAAGAATGTACTATAAAGAAGAACACACTAGACATTATAATTCTGTGATAACTCATTTTTGTGACAAAGAATATAATGAGACCAGACAATAGTGCGAATTCATCATATTCTTACAGCGAACTTAATATTGACTTCCTGGCTTCTTTTCATGATTTTGAGGGCATGTCACTTATGGTTTTATACCAACCAAATGATTAAAGAAACCACCATTCAAAGACTTGTACTGATTACAAAAGCCCTTTCAACAGGGAAATAAGAGAATCATTTTGATTTTCTTTCCTTTCCAGATTAAACACATATTTAATGTATATCTGTGATTTCATTTTGATGAAGACTCCTTGACTTGATAAAGTTACTCAGAAAATGTTATAAGCTGAAATATTGGACTGCATCTATCAATGAAAAAAGGGTAAATTTTCTCAATAAATCACTATCACAAATCATAAAGAAAAAACAAAGTTTTACTACATAGAACCTTTTTGAAATACTCTCCATATTTTGTGCCAGTAGCTAAGGCAAATCAATCACTTTTAACATGATCTGTAGCTGCAGTTAGGAAATTCTATTCAGGAAATACCTCCCCAGTGAACAATTAAAAAAATTCCTCTATTTGTGCCACTTTCACCTAACTCCATGGATGATTCTTCCATATCTTCTCTCTGTGTTGGAAAAAAAGAGAGAAGCAAATACACAGAAACAGTCCCTCCTTTTGTAGAATTTCAGGCAAACATTTAAACAGAAACAGAGAAGATAGACTCTGTAGGGAATATCGAAGCTAGAAGAACAGTCTATTACATAGAATTGCCATATAAATAACACAGTTATTACCATTCTTATACTCATTATGGTCAGTGAAAATTATACATAATCATTTTCTAATTCTGAGTTCAAATAGCTCCTCAGAATCCTTCTTAACACAAGCACTAGAAATGAGTTGGTAAAAACCGATTTTGTTTAAGAGTTGAGTTCTGCTTATTCTTGCCATGAGATTCACTATCTATGTGACTAGCACATGGATATTGTTAAATAAATGCTTATTGTATGGATGATTAAATGTTTCAAATTTACAAAGAAAAAAATTCTACAGCCACATAACTGGGGTCTCACTTTCCCTGTGGCATAAAATAAGAATGCTTCCATCAACAAAGTCTTTGCTATTGGACTCTGTGTACAGAAAGTGACGATCCCACCTAAAAACTCATGTGAAAAACTATTTGGACATCTGTGTTTATATACATGAAATCGATACATATTATGAGTATTTGAATAAACATAAATTCACCCAGAGTATAGTGTAATGGAAAGAACTGTGAGGCTTTGCTTCTGTTTCACCCTCTCTCAACCTTGCGTCTTAATTTTCTCAGCTGCAAAATTTAAGCACTGGATTTTCCCTTTTAATTCCAGCCTTCTGTATTTCCATACACATGTACAAAACCAGTTATAAGACACACTACTACATTTCACTTGATCTGAATTCATGGACTTATTTTTATCTGACAGAAAAAATCAGACATTTTACTTGATTTTTTTTGCCAAGAGCCTTTGATGGAGATGTCAAAACCCAATGTTTGATTTTTGTGTTTTTCTAATTACGGTTACCTGTAGCAAAAATATGCAGTAGTATTCTTTCCTTGTTAGAAACTAGGCATTCTATTCCGATGTTGAAACTGGAATATCTCCAGCCTCTTGTGAAGTGAAGTACAAATAATACGTGTTCTGGCTGAGGCAAAATTTATCCAGATAGAGACCCACTCTCAAGTCTCCTGGAAGATCTGCTGCCTTCTGAGAAAAGGCCTAATCTAAGTAGCCTCACAAATGGTGCCCACGCAGGAAGCCCAAGTTACCCAACGGGGGAGCGGCTAATTGGCCAGATAGTCATGGAATGAATTTAGCTGCTGGTTGGCAGGTGGGGTACATTGCAAAGCATCACATCTAGGCTGTACTGTAATTTGTTTTTAATTACTGTGTTTGCTTGGGAAAGGCTGTGAGGTCTACTCATTTCTCATATTGGTATGCTAATTGACTGTTCGGAGATTTACAAACTGCGTTTTACAGTGTCCCCTTCTACTGCCTGTGGTGAACTGAATAGAACATTCTTTACTTAGATATTCTAAAACTTTAATTTTGAATATTTCAAATAAAGATAAAAGAACAAACATCTCTTATTGAATTTCTCAATTTCAACTGATCAAGACTGTAAGAATATACCACCCTTTAAGCATGTCTTTGATTTCATTTTGTTTCCTGGCTTAGAAAGTGGAATATTTTTGTGTGAAATGCTTGTAGATGTCAACAAGTAAATGCTGATTTATGTGCACACTCTTATGGCCCAGGGAGGTGGGAGGCGAGGTGGGTGTGAGAAGAGCAGCCAGGCTGCAAGAGAAGCCAAGCAAATGGCAAGCCAGGTGCCTGCCCAGCAGGAAGCATGCCCAGGAGCAGAGTGCGGGAGCTCAAAGTGGGTCAGATGGGGTTCAGGGGAGCACAGGTGCCTGGCAGATCCATGCCCACAACCTGGAAGCAGTCGTGGATCAAGCTGGGATGAAAGAGAAGAGACACAGGCATGACCTAGGAGAATTACAAGGAGCCAGTCAGAACTGGGTCAACCGGAGGATGCACTGAAGGCAGGTGGGTGAGGAGGTGTCCATACAAGTCGTCAGGGCCGTGTGAAAATCTGCAGATGCCGGACTTGAGAGCAGAGGATGTGTTGTTTATGATTGTGTCTCCAGGGCCTCCAAGACGTTGGAGTACTGGTGAGGAACAGATACAAATGACCAGAAATTGAAAGAGTCCTGTTGAGTTTGTTGCATTTGTAGTGATATAAAATTCCTGGTATAAAATGTTTAATGTAAAAATCCTGTGTTAAATATTTAGCCTCTCTGTACTTCCTGGGGTGGGGGCGCATTTTTTTTTTAACCAGTGGCATTCTAGTTCATTCTTCGTTGGTCTACAATAGTCCTGGCATATAGGTGGTGACTAAGGAGTTTCATCTAATATTTATTTTAAAAAAGACAGTTTTTCTTTCTGCAGTGTTCTGATACCAAATCTTAAAAATGTGCATGTGGCTCTGTACCCATAACAACTCTACAGAAGCAGTACAAAGTTGAGTTTAGAACTTTTCTGTGAAATGTAGGTACCATCTCTTCTCGACTTGGCAAATGTAAATGTTTTTGCTTTCTCCTGTTTGAGCTATGGGGATAGGTTATGTTTTCTGCATAATTATATGACTTTTGTTGTTGTTATTGCCCAGGCTGGAGTGCAGTGGCACAATCTCAGCTCACTGCAACCTCTGCCTCCCGGGTTCAAGTGATTCTCCTGCCTCAGCCTCCTGAGTAGCTGGGATTACCGGCGTGCGCCATCATGCCTGGCTAACTTTTTGTATTTTTGGTAGAGACGGGGTTTCATCATATTGGCCAGGCTGGTCTCAAACTCCTGACCTCGTGATCTGCCTGCCTCGGCCTCCCAAAGTGCTGGGATTACAGGCATGAGCCAGTGCACCCGGCCAGTTATGTGAACTTTTATCTAGTCATTGTCAGTACGGTTAAAAAGTTATTGTTGCATTGAGGTGCTAGCTGAAATACAATATTATTAGGCCAACGACCCAGGAATTCTGACCTCAGCCAAAAGTACCCATTTTAAAGATGAAGGTAAATGTCTATACCCATGTGCTCAATAATATTTATCTCTTTTGAAAATTTCACCCCTAAAAACATGACTAAATCACTGCTACTGAAGCCATACTTCCTCCTTCATAGGGATAGGATGGTGGGGTGGGCTGATGTTGTATAAATTTATTAAGAGCAGCAAGTAAACTTTTCTGAGTTTAGTTTACAGCTCTACACTTACTAGTGTTATGACTTGAGTCAAGTTATCTCATCTGTAAATGGGGTTACCTCATAGTGCTGGTGTGAAGATTGATGTGTGTATGTGAATAGGTGTAATTGCTCTTAGAACAGTACTAGAGCCACAGTAAATACTACATGTATGTTTGTTATCCTCAACAGAATTCTGATTATAATAGTAATTATTAACTCTGACTCATACTGAAGAGGAAGAAGATGAATGAAGGATAAAATAAGAGAAACTTTGTTCACAAAGGTCAACAAATATAACGGTGGATAGGGTGAAAATGGAAACATTCATTCTTAGCAATTTTCTTTCTGCTCAGACGTTTAACAAAGATTTTATTTTCTGTCCAGTGTTTGATAACTGGTGAATATTATCTACACATTTTTGTGAAGGAGATGATGTAGTCATTAGACCACACTGGAAAATGATTACTTATATACAGATCTATTAATTCTCTGTGCTTTTCTTAAACAGTGAGCATAATAATCAGACTGTGCTTTCATGGTAAGTGTTATTGTAAAACAATACTGACAAAGAATTCAAGACTGGTGCAATTCACACAAAATGGTAGTAACCAAGAATATTGTAATCTACTGGCAACTGTTAAGCAAATTTATTCCACTGAGACAAGAAAAGAGATCTAATATGAAAGTGTACATGGAGGATTCTCAATGGCGAATCAAAATTTGGATGGCCAAGTCGTCAAAGTGGATCATCTAAGCATAACGATGACTCTGATAAAGCTGTTATCAGATCTTCACTGAAGTATATCAACCCAAAGCCAGACTGTGCTATCATAATCAACATATCCATCTGTATAATTTCTTCCTGGGATTACCTTCTACTGTTTGAAATCACACTTGATCTTTCCACAATAGGGGGTTGGTATGCAACTGTGAATTGTGAATTTCTAAATCACACTGGTTTACTCCCTAATTTCATCTAAGAGAACCATTTTATAAACTAGTATTGGATACCACGCAGAAAAGAAATGGAATACACAATAAAGTGTCCACAGAAGGTTTCAGCATTTCATTTGGGGTGTCATATGGAATATTAAAATGCGATGTAATAATAAGATGTGTGGAAGAGGTGAAATGACCGTATTCTGCTGAGTAACTTAGAGGAAAAAAAGATGACTTCAGCTTAGACTGCTACATTTTATTTATAGCTTCAACCGATAGCTTGGCTTCCATCACAGAACCTCTAGTTAGTTGGCAGAGATGGTTCTATAAGCCTCCTGGGGGAAAGGAAACAGCCTACTCTGTGTGGTCTACCCATGGGAGGCTAACTCAAGGAAGCAAAGGAGGGAAGATGAGGAAACTTGTTAGCAGTGTGTACAGTGAAGCAGAAGTTTTCCAAGGGAAATGTGTGTGAGGGGAAGACCCATTTGAAGACTAAGAATTTGGAGGACAATGGAAGGGCAAGATGATAAGCTAAGCCTACAGAAGAAAAATAGAGAGAGGACTGCTGCATTGCAAGCAAAGAGCTGGCTTGACGAAGAGAGGTTCGAACTAGATATATAGTATCTTGATGTCCTAGCCCAAAGACGGGGTCATGGCAATACAATACCTGTACAGCTATTTGTTCACAGCTGCATTAACAGAATATGTGGCATTTGCAGAATACCATGGTTGAGAATAAAATAAAACATTAGTTAGATAAACTTCAGACTAGACACACCTCGTCATAATATGCTTGCACTAAGAATACATGCAGATTATATATTTTGTTGCATATGTGAATAGATTTTTTATATTTACATACATTGTTATATTATACTATATTTTATATGATCCATATTATATTACATTATTCTGTCTATCATTTTCAAGATTATTTCCATGAAAATAAAAATTGTTTAAAAGGGTTATTAAAAAATGTCTGTAGAGCAGTCATTTCTCATGGACGGAGCATGCTCAGTTAAATCAAATTTGAGGACCAAATGCTGTCCATTTCACCTTTAAAGTATATCCGGAGGCTGATTGCTTTTCATCCCTCCCCTGCCGGCACCTTAATTATGGCAATAACCTTCTAACTGGTCTCCCTGTTTATACCTCATTCCTGACATCACAGCCAAAGAGGTATCTTGAAAATGGAAGTACCATTATGCTGCTCCTCTGTTCATAGGCTAATGGGTCCTCATCTCACTCAGACCCCAAGTCATTGCATGGCCAGCACCTGCAGAAACAATGTCTCACAGTAAGACCCAGCAGCTCCACAGAGGCTCGCTCAGAACATACAGCCTTTGCATCTATATGATATAAAAGCACTTTGTTTCACAGGATAGTTCACTTCCAAAAGGCTGGAAATCAACCATTTTGCTTTCCAAGTTTCACAAACCTGGACCTAATTTCTGGCATTAGGTTCACTATACCCCAATTCTATTAGAATATGGCCATATGGAAGTTTCATGGAATTTGTGATAATTGAGTTTTATCTGTTATTATAGTTTGCTGTAGTTTAATGATTTTTTTATTTTACCTGTACCTATTGCTACCTTGGGGTTAAGAGTTCCAAACTGACTTTTTACAAAGATAAAATAAAATATTAAAAATCACTTTGAGAGTGGAAAGTTCAAGATTGACATATTTCACTGTATGAATTTTTAAAATTTTTAAATTATGAGAAGATGTTCTTTTAACTTAGAGTGACCCAAGTAGCTTAAAATAGAGAGAGATACTTTGAACTGATTCTTTGAAGATGTTTTCACAAAAAGGCGAGAAGTAACATTTATAATTGATGAGAATGCAGCACTGTGTAAGTATTAAAAAACGTTTGGACCAGATATAGTGTTTCTCAAATGTAATGTTCATTGTTAAAATAAAGATTCAAGGTCGTGCCTTAGAAATTCTGATTTAGAGTTGAAGTGGGGCTCAAAAATATGTTTATTTAAAAGTATTCCCTGGACCTCAGCTGGCCGGTGCTCACATCTGTAATTCCAGCACTTTGGGAGGCAGAGGCAAGAAGATTACTTGAGTCCAGGAGTTCAAGACCAGTCTGGGCAATATAGCAAGAACTTGCTCTACTAAGAAAATTTTTTAAAAAATTTAAACAAATACAGTAAAAGTAATCCCTGGACCTCGTTTTGAGAACCTCTGGATTAAGCTTTAGAATATGGGTCTTGTCTTGATAAGGAACTAGATTGCTGTGTGACCTTGCATATTTCATGTTCTGTCTCTTTTCAATTTTTTCATCTATGATATTTGCAGTTTACATTTGTATATAAATTTTGTGGAATATAAATATTGTTCCTAGTATTGTCTAATTTAATCTTTCTAGCATTTTCTACATATTGTTGCCATTTTATAGAAAAAATACAAGTTTCAGAAGGGTTAACATAGGTCAGTGATAGATGGCAGATAGTGACAAAGCCAAGATGAGAAATCATGCTACTTTTCCCCTGTTCTGTGCCTGTCATTGTATTTCAGATGCAAAAGAACGAGTAGACTCAGACTGTATAGAAGTTTCCTTCTAGTTAAATTCAGCCAGTTTAGATAGACACAGGATTATCTTCAGCCTGTTTCCACTACAGCAATGTTCAATTCTAAACAGTTACGATTCTGGTTAAATTGATAGCTGCAATACCTTAAGGATGGAGCTAATCTGTTTCTGGTTGTTTGGTTTATACTATTCTGTTTTATGAATCACTGGGCTACAAAGATGGCTTACTTGGTGATCAATTCCATGGGTTGGCGTAGGACTTTTCTGGAATGAGAGGCAAGGACAAGAGGAGGAATCAACAGAAGTAAATTGACTCTCACACTGTGAAATCCCTGCGGAAGTTGTAGCAGATTTCTCCTTACAGTGCACATTAATATGAGTTCCACGACTGGGAGAAGCAACAGTATTTCCATCGTGCTCACCTGTGTTCTGACAAAATGTGACGTATGGCAAAAGAGGAGGGACGATGAGAGATCAAATAGCACTTGTATTAACTGCACACCTAACTGTGGGGAATGTGGTGTCTATGCAGCCACAAGCAGGCTTCCTAATCCTGAAGCACAGGGTTGGACAGCCTCCTCTCAGGGCAGGATGCTTTCAGTGGAAGCAGATGTTCTGTCTCTGCGGGAATGGTGCTCCCAAGGGGACAGGAGGTGGGAGAAGCTGAGCTGTGCATGGTCACTTCACTAAAAAGGTAAGCTGCTCATTCCCCTTGGAGATGAGTAAGAATAGGGCAAGAGGCAAGGAGCTTTGGAGAGAAAATCCCTCCTTATGCAAACTGTAGGAGTGGGGAATCGACATTTCCCCTCTAGTGATTGCACGCCATCTAACAGATGTCTTGGTGACTCAGTGGAAATGAAAATCTCGAGTAGAATTTGAAGGGCATCATTTTGGTCAAGGAAACCTTTTCTGTGGCCTCATTCTCAGATAAGAACTTTGGTATCTGGTTTACTTTACCTGCTCTGAGGTAAAAGATTCTGCTCTGTTTTCCTCTCTTTTTAGAGGCTCCCTCGAGGAAACCTGCCTCTACACTAACTTGAAATTCCAGGCCATTGCATCCAGTGCACTCTCTCCCTGGGCCACCCTTACACGCATTGTTCCATAATAAGGAAGAATCCTCATGCCCTCAGCAGTCAGAAATAGAAGGGCTATAGTTTTGAGAGTTTACTAACTTGAAGACTTGTCTAGTGGCATTGTTGATGTTTTATTTTCAGAAATAGAAGAGCATCCAATTTGATGGGATAGAGAGTAAACAGCATTGCACGAAACTGGTGTCATATTAAGCTGGCACAGTAAAAATCCTCTGAGTGACCGTGGCTGGAGAGAGCACTATGGTAACCTAGGAAATAAGAATTTAGAGCGTCAGGCAACAGAGAAAATCAAATTACTGTCAACTTGCTATAGGAACGGTGTTCAAGCAAATATGTCATGCTGCCAGGGGCAGACATTCAAAAAGCCATGCCTCTAAGCAAATATATTGCTTGGCTACTCTCCTGAAGTATTTTCACTTTTAATCTCAACTCCAAGACCTTCTACCCCTGTTTCTGCTGCTCTTTCTTACCACCGATCTCCCTTCTACCACTGCCAGAATGGAGTCCATGTTCAAGGATCACAGGACAGCAGAGCTGAAAGCGACCTGAGCATTTCTATTTAAACAGCCTCATTTTCCGAAAGGAAACAGACTCTCAATGACGTTAATTAATTTGTCCTTATTGGTGGTAGAACCCAGCATTCCCAATCAGCCACCGAAAATAAAAGAAGGTCACAGAATTACCTTCTCACAGCTGTTTTCTATTTTTCCCTTCTATCATTGTAACATTTGAAAAGCTATCCAGTTTGAAAGAAACCATAATCCTTATAGCAGCTTCTAGGGTTGACATTTCTGGAGACTGTTTGAGCTGTCCTTATAGGAACTACTTGTTACAATACCATTGTTGTTGCTGTTAATCACTATGTGCTCGACCCTGTGCTGCCTGCTTCACAGATCTCATTTCATTTAACCTTCACAGCTATGTGACAAGAATCTTACAGAGGTTAAGTTCTTCAGGAGATACAATGTCAGATCTCATCAAATTCAGTTACAGTTTTTACCTTAGAATCTTAGTGAAGGCAATAAGGGGATCATAATTTCTCTTAAAGAAAGGACCCTGACTAATCATAACTGAATCCATCAGATAGTACCAAACACAGTGCTACTTATTCTGTGGGTGCCAAGTAATATTTATGAGTTGTTCACCAGGAAGGGCTGGGGGACGGAGGAGTGTATATTGTTAAACACATTTGCTTTAGAAATTATCTTGAATGCAGCAGACCTGGGCTCAAGTGTGAGTCTGTGACCCTGAGCAAGACATTTAATAAGCTGTGGGGTTACGGGTGTTTGTTGAGGCTGTGATACCGAAGGCTTACATTCTGAAGCTGGATTTTGGAAACTTCACAGAGTAGGCCTGAAGGCACCATTTTCAAATATCATTTCCAGCTACCATGCATACTTTTCATCACCTGAGTTCCACACGGGGCCCTGTAGCAGATGCTTTGGACACTTTCAATTCTCACGGCTGCATTATTGCCATCTTACGCAGAAGAACACTGAGACCTAAAGAAGGCTCGTTGCCAAGAGGCCACTCAGTGACAGAGTCGCTGTTTTCCCCTCGTGTGACTTGCTCCAAAGTCTGCCTTTTTTTTTTGCACACGATGAACACCACCTCTACCTTTCAGCTCTGTGCCCAAAAGTGATCTGTCAAAAACAGTTTGTTAGCAAACTGACACAAGAACAGAAAATCAAACACTGCGTGTTCTCACTCATAGGTGGGTGTTGAACAATGAGAACACATGGACACAGGGAGGGGAGCATCACACACTGGGGTCTGTTGGGGGGAAATAGGGGAGGGACAGTGGGGGGTGGGGAGTTGGGGAGAGAGAGCATGGGGAGAAATGCCAGATATAGGTGAAGGGGAGGAAGTCAACAAATCACACTGGCATGTGTGTACCTATGCAACAATCTTGCATGTTCTTCACATGTACCCCAAAACCTAAAATGCAATAAAAAATAAAATTTAAAAGAAAAAAAAACAGTTTGTTTCGAATCTCCTAAACATGACTTACATATTAAAAGATAAAAATTCAGGAATTCCACAGCTGCTGGCAAAATTGATTTCCTAAAATTTCCCACTTGACTTGTCTGTGACTGACATTCCTAGTCACACCAGTTCTCTGAGAGCTTTATTGCAAGAACACTTATCAGCAACTGCTATTTGCAAAAGGCATCAAGTGAGTGTCACTGCTATGACAGCTCCTAAGTTCTAAACTCCTTTTATAAACCCACGGCTTGATATAGCAAAGATGAGTGTTACCAGTTTAAATTGTTCCTCCCCAGTAATTTCTGCAGTGACTCATACTGTAACTCAGAGGCATCTAATGGGTACAAACAAGGATGGATGAAACAAATGCAGTGAAGATGGATCATTTTACATTTTTACAGAAACTGGCTTGGTTCTAATTATCTGGTTAGTGTTTATTCAGTGTTTATTATTTGCTAAGCACTGTGCTGGGTGCTAAGGGGAATATAAACAATTATTAGACATTGTTCCATCTATATGTTTATATCCTAGATGGCGTGGAAATACACCCCCATATACACACACAGCCATAGCTTATATGTGATTTACTCGGAAAAATTTTCAGGCCACACACAAATATAAAATACCACTCAATCCTCATGATAGCCCTAAGAAGCAGCTATTATCAACCCTGTTACAGTGAAAAAAACTGAGCCGGAGAGAAGATGGAGAATACAGCAAGGATGTTGACTTGAACTTGAGACTTCTAACTGTAGGTCTATGCCCTTTCCATTATCTTACCTCATCACACAGTACTATGACTTTCAATGAGTGGATAGAATTAAATGTGGTGGAAATTCAGAATAGGGAGAAATTCTTACAGGTCAAGTTACTTGGTGTGGGTGAAGTGCAAGACTCACATAGATGAAGTGGAGGGAGAAGCGTGCATTCTGGAAAGAAGATTCAAGAAGACTATCTAATAGAAATACGAACAAGATGTGTTCAGGGCAATACATAATCTGAAGTGAAGGAAAAGAGAATTGATGTCAAACAGGGTCAAAGATGATGTAGAGAGACAGTGGGGTCAGACTATGGTGACCCGTAGATGGCAATTTATCGAACTCTGACCTTCACTATGCCTTGGAAGTCCTTGAGGGTCAAAGTAATGTTTTCTCTCTGCCTCCCCTCTATTTCCCTCAGCTCAAACAAATGATTTTCTTATTTTAAAGGTCATTTTTAGTCTTCAGGAAGCTCTCACTGTTATGATTTGAATACTCTTTTTTAAGGAACTCCTAAAGCATAAATCTTCATCCTGCGAAATAGATCACTTAGTAAGATTCTGAATTTTGTTTTTACCTAATTGTTTTAATTGAACTTGTTTTATGACTTTAGCCAGACAATAAACATCTGGAAAGCTGGGACTGTGTCTTATTAGAAGCTATAGAGACTATCTTTAAAAAATATATGTCATAAAATAATGATAAAATATATTTAAGAACAAAGGATTAAGAGCAGGAAAAATATAAATTGGGGTGGGTGGTAACAAAAACGAGCACACTTCAAGATGATAATGTGACTTGTTATAAATGCCAAACTGAAAGAGAGCAAGGGGAGTATCATGATTTTTTACCATCTTATATGGTTTGGCTCTGTGTCCCCACCCAAATCTCATCTCAAATTGCAATCCCCGCATGCCGAGGGAGGGCCCTGGTAGGAGGTAACTGGATTATGGGTGTGGTTTCCTCATGCTGTTCTTGTGAGAGTGAGAGTTTTTACCGGGTCTGATGGTTTAAAAGCAGCTGTTTCCCTGTGGTCTCTCTCTCGCCGCCTTGTGAAGATGTTTCTTCCCCTTTGCCTGCTGCCATGATTGTAAGGTTCCTGAGGCCTTCCTAGCCATGTGGAAGGGAGAGTCAATTAAGCCTTTTTTGTTCATAAATTACTCAGTCTCATGTAGTATCTTTATAGCAGTGTGAAAACTAATAGACCATCAAAGAGGAATAAATCTTTAAATATAGGAAGAAACATAACATGTCTTCAGACAAACAGCACTTTTTTTTTTAAAGCAACTGCTTTTGAAAGATTAATTTTTTTTTGAAGTGGGTTTTCTTTTTTAATTACACTTTAGGTTCTGGGGTACATGTGCAGATCATGCGGGATTGTTGCATAGGTACATACATGGCAAGGTGATTTGCTGCCTCCCTCCCTCTGTCATATATATCTGGCATTTCTCCCCATGTTATCTCTCCCCAATCTCCCCACCCCCCGCTGTCCCTCCCCTATTTCCCCCCGACAGACCTCAGTGTGTGACGCTCCCCTCCCTGTGTCTATGTGTTCTCACTGTTCAACACCCACCTATGAGTGAGAACATGCGGGTTTGATTTTCTGTTCTTGTATCAGTTTGCTGAGAATGATGGTTTCCTGATTCATCCATGTCCCTACAAAGGACACAAACTCATCATTTTTTATGGCTGTATAGTACTCCATGGTGTAGATGTGCCACATTTTCCCTGTCCAGTCTATCATTGATGGGCATTTGGGTTGGTTCCAGGTCTTTGCTATTGTAAACAGTGTCACAATGAACATACATGTGCATGTGTCTTTATAATAGAACAATTTATACCATTTGGGTATATACCCTGTAACAGGACTGCTGGGTCAAATGGAATTTCTGGGTCAAATGGAATTTCTATTTCTAGATCCTTGCAGAATTGCCACACTGTCTTCCATAATGGTTGAACTAATTTACACTCCCACTAACAGTGTAAAAGTGTTCCTATTTCTCCACATCCCCTCCAGCATCTGTTGTCTCCAGATTTTTTAATGATCACCATTCTAACTGGTGTGAGATGGTACCTCAATGTGGTTTTGATTTGCATTTCTCTAATGACCAGTGATGAGCATTTTTTCATATGTTTGTTGGCTTCATATATGTCTTCTTTTGAAAAGTGTCTGTTCATGTCCTTTGCCTACTTTTGGATGGGTTTGTTTGTTTGTTGTTTTTCCTTGTAAATCTGCTTTAGTTCTTTGTAGATTCTGGATATTAGCCCTTTGTCAGATGGGTAGATTGCAAAAATTTTTCCCATTCTGTTGGTTGTCAGTTCACTCTAATGATTGTTTCTTTTGCTCTGCAGAAGCTCTGGAGTTTAATTCGATCCGATTTGTCTATTTTGGCTTTTGTCACCACTGCTTTCGATGTTTTAGTCATGAAGTCCTTGCCTATGCCTATGTCATGCCTAGGTCTTATGTTTTGGTCCTTAATCCATCTGGATTTAATTTTAGTGTAAAGTGTCAGGAAGGGGTCCAGTTTCTGCTTTCTGCATATTGCTAGCCAATTTTCCCAACACCATTTATTAAACAGGGGATTCTTTCCCCATTACTGGCTTTTGTCAGGTTTGTCAAAGATCAGACGGTTGTAAATGTGTGGTGTTTCTTTGGAGGCCTCTGTTCTGTTCCATTGGTCTGTGTCTCTGTTTTGGTTACTGTTGCCTTGTAGTATAGCTAGAAGTCCAGCAGCGAGATGCCACCAGCTTTGTTCGTTTTGTTTAGGATTGTCTTGGCTGTGCAGGCTCTTTTTTGGTTCGATATGAAGTTTAAGGTGCTTTTTCCAGTTCTGTGAAGAAGGTCATTGGTAGCTTGATGGTGATAGCATTAAATCTGTAAATTACTTTGTGCTTTATGGCCATTTTCACAATATTGATTCTTCCTAACCATGAGCATGGAATGTTTTTCCATCTGTTTGTGTCTTCTCTTATTTCCTTGAGCAGTGGTTTGTAGTTCTCCTTTAAGAAGTCCATTAGCTCCTTTGTTAGTTGTATTCCTAGATATTTTATTCTCATTGTAGCAATTGTGTTCACTTTTGATTTGACTCTCTGTTAGTCTATTATTGGTGTACAGGAATGCTTATGATTTCTGCACATTGATTTTGTATCCTGAGACTTTGCTGAAGTTGTTTATCAGCTTAAGGAGGTTTTGGGCTAGACGTTGGAGTCTTTTAAATATACAATCAAGTCATCTGCAAATAGAGACAATTTGACTTCCTCCTTTCCTATTTGAATACCCTTTATTTCTTTTTCTTGACTGATTGCTCTGGCTAAAACTTCCAAGACTATATTGAATAGGAGTGGTGAGAGAGGGCATCCTTGTCTAGTGCCACGTTTCAAAGGGAATGCTTCCAGTTTTTGCCCATTCAGTATGATATTGGATGTAGGTTTGTCATAGATAGCTTTTATTATCTTATGATATATTCCATTGATACCTAGTTTGTTGAGATTTTTCAGCATAAAGGGCTGTTGAATTTTGTTGAAGGCCTTCTTTGCATCTATTGAGATAATTATGTGTTTTTTGTCTTTGGTTCTATTTATACGGTGGATTACATTTATGGACTTGCATATGTTGAACCAGCCTTGCATCCCTCGGATGAGGCTTACTTGATCATGATGGATAAGCTTTTTAATGTGCCATTACAATCGGTTTGCAAGTATTTTATTGAAGATTTTTGCATCTATGTTCATCATGGAGATTTGCCTGAATTTTTCTTTTTTTGTTGAGTATCTGCCAGATTTTGGTATCAGGATGATGTTGGTCTTATAAAATGAGTTGGGGAGGATTCCCTCTTTTTATATTGTTTGGAATAGTTTCAGTAGGAATGATTCCAGCTCCTCTTTGTATGTCTGTAAAATTCATATGGGAATCCGTCTAGACCTGTACTTTTTTGGTTGGTAGGCTATTAATTCCTGCCTCAGACCTTGTTATTGGTCTATTCAGGGTTTCAACTTCTTCCTGGCTTAGGCTTGGGAGGGTGAAGTGTCCAGGAATTTATCCATTTCTTCCAGGCTTACTGGTTTGTGTGCCTAGAGTTGTTTGTAGTAATCTCTGATGGTAGTTTGTATTTCTGTGGAATTGGTGGTGATCTCCCCTTTATCATTTTTTATTGCATCTCTTTGATTCTTCTCTCTTTTCTTTTTTATTAATCTGGCTAGCAGTCTGTCTATTTTATTGATCTTTTAAAAAAAACCAGCTCCTGGATTTATCAATTTTTTGAAGGGTTTTTTTTGTGTCTCTATCTCTTTCAGCTCTGCTCTGATCTTAGTTATTTATTGTCTTCTGCTAGCTTTTGAGATTTTTTGACCTTGCTTCTCTAACTCTTTCAATTTTGATGATAGGATGTTGATTTCAGATCTTTCCCTGCTTCTCTGGTGGGCATTTATTGCTATAAATTTCCCTCTACACATTGTTTTAAAGGTGTCCCAGGAATTCTGGTACATTGTGTCTTCATTCTCATTGGTTTCGAAGAACATCTTTATTTCTATCTTCATTTCATTGTTTATCCCTTCATCATTCAGGCGCAAGTTGTTCAGTTCCCATGTAGTTGTACGGTTTTGACTAAGTTTCTTAATCCCGAGTTCTCATTTGATTGCGTGATTGTCTGAGAGACTGTTATGATTTCCATTCTTTTGCATTTGTTAAGGAGTGATTTACTTCCTATTATTGATTGATTTTATAGCAAGTGCGATGCGGTGCTGTGAAGAATGTATATTCTGTGGATTTGGGGTGGAGAGTTCTGTAGATGTCTATTAGGTCCGCTTGATCCAGATCTGAGTTCAAGTCCTGGATATCCTTGTTAATTTTCTCTCGTTGATCTGTCTAATATTGATAATGGAGTGTTAAAGTCTCCTATTATTATTGTGTGGGATTCTAAGTTTCTTTCTAGGTCATTAAGAACTTGCTTTATGTATCTGGGTGCTCCTGTATTGGGTGCACATATATTTAGGATCATTAACTCTTCTTGTTGCATTGATCCTTGAGGAATTGCCACACTGTCTTCCACAAAGGCTGAACTAATTTACATTCCCACCAACAATGTGAAAGCGTTCCTATTTCTCCACATCCTCTCCAGCATCTGTTGTCTCCAGATTTTTTAATGATGGCCATTCTAACTGGCATGAGATGATATCTCAACGTGGTTTTGATTTACATTTCTCTAATGACCAGTGATGATGAGCATTGTTTTGAATGTTTTTTGGCCTCATGGATGTCTTCTGAAAGATTAATTTTGACTTACATGAATGTACATTATTTAACACATTTAAAAAGTACAGTTACAGTTATCAATTTGTTGTCTCTCAGCTCCAAATTCACCCTTCATTATCCGCTATGCAAAAGCCAGAGATGGGCTGTGTAAACACTTGTCCTTTGACAGCAAGTGTTTTCTGGAGAGTGCTCTGGAGAGGCACTGGAGAAGACGGAGGTTTCTCCTCCTGCTTCTTCCCTGCTCCTCTCAGTAGGCTCCTGGAGAACACGTCATGTTGCTTTCTATAGGCAGCTTCTCGTAACATTTCAGAAAGCAGTTTCCCAGAAAGTCCCTTGGGTTGGCTTCTCCCTGTGGATGGTTTCCCCTGGCACCTCTTTGAGCAACTTGATAGTGAGTTCCAAGGGGCAGTATCTCCCCAAAGGCAGCTTCCCTGGTGCCCCTCATGTGGCTTCACAGTGAGTTGTGAAGCATGGCACCTTGCTGTGGATGGCTTTTCCTGCACTATCCCTCAAGCAGCTTCCAAGTAAGTTCTGAGGGACCTTCTCACAGATACAACTTCTGGAACCCCAGAGAGCAATTCCTGGTGAGCGCCACTTTTGTGGCATCATGCTGAAGATGCTTTCCCAAATGGTGTTTTCAGAATGAGTCCCAGTGATGCAAACTTTTATGCTGCTGTAGGCCACAGCTGTGCCTTCTAACAGAAGGTCTGGGGTTCAGCTCTGAGGTGCAGGCATCTTCCAGACTTCTTCCTACCTTGGGTTCTCTACCTCAGCCTTAGGAGTAATGGCTGCTTTCTATTTTTGCTTTTCTAATATCCTGGAGTGTCCTTTTCACTCCTTAGTAGCTAATTTCCTATTACAAATTTTTTATATTGAAATTTCCCTGTTAAACTCACCATGTATTTTCTTTGTCTTATTTGGACCTTGAGTGCAACAAGTGCTGAAAGGCTTAAGGAAAACAATAGCAGTTTCTACTCCAACCATCTTTCATCACTCATCCCTACTCCCCAGAGATAATACTTTAAAACATTTATATACTTATCTCCACATTTCTACGTAAGATACTTATACCATTATTTCTTGATTTATCAACTTTAGACATTACTCATTTCTATAGTTATCCAATAGTCCCAATGATTATAGTAATATCATCTTTTTTTGTTAAATTAATAATCATTCCTTACATTATTATAACTATATAATTATATTATTTGCCATTCGGCCAACTTAAGTGCCATGATCATGTTTTCTTTCTAGTCTGATTCTTTAAAAAAATTTAGTTTTGGAGATACCAATTGCCTTGGCTATTATCTTTTTAGAATTCATAACACTTATTTTCATTTTTAAAATGGCTTGAGAGATCTGCCAAATATCTATTAGTAATGTTTTCCACATTCACAGATGGATGAGTTCATCTTTTAAATTCTTTTTTTCTACAGAATCACTATGGTATTACACATATAGAAACCATTCAGGAATCTCTAACTTTGCCATCTGGTTTCTAATTCTGATGTTGACCCACACAAGGGATGTGACCACAGATGTTTATATATTTACAGTATTTCGTGCTTAATTTTTCTTCTACAAAATGAGGAGAATAAAGTTTTTTTTTTTTTTTTATGAAAGAGAAAGAGCAAGGGGGAGTGTTTTTTTTAAAAGAAAAAGAAGTAGAATAAAAGATAAAAAATAAAGGGGGAGAGAGAACGAAAATCTTGCTCTATTGCTCAGGATTTCATTTAAATCTGTGAAATGCTTATGCAATTACTAAAAAGTGATTTATTTCCTATTATGTGGTCACTTTTAGAATAGGTATGATATAATATTGAAAAAAATATATGTTTTGTGGATATGGGGTGGTAAGTTCTGTAAATATTTATTAAATTTGCTTGTTCCAGGTCTGGTCTGAGTTCAAATCGTTTTTTTTTTTTTTTTTCCTCTCTGTTAGGTTGGTAGACCTTCCTCCATCCCTTTATGTTAAGTCTCAGTGTGTCCTTGCCTATAAGAAAGGTCTGAATACAGTGTATCAATAGGTTTTAACTTTTTATTCAGTTTGTCTAACTGTATGTTTTGATTGGGGCATTTAATCCCTTTAAGTTTATGCTAAATATTGATATATGTGAGTTTATAAATACTGTTATTTAAGGCTAACTAGCTGTTTGCCCATTATTTGATGTAAATTCTTCATTGTTGTAATATTCTTTACTTTTTGGTATGTTTTTAGGATAACTGATGCTGGTTGTTCCTTTCTGTTTGTAGTGCTTCCTTCTGAAGTTGTTGTAAAACAGGCCTGGTGGTGATGAAATCTCTGAGTTCTTGCTTGTTTGCAAAACATTTTTATTTTTCCTTCACTTGTAAAACTTAGTTTGGCTGGATGTGTAATTCTGGGTTTAAAGTATTTTTCTTTAAGGATGTTAAATATTAACCCCTACTCTCTTCTGGCTTGTAGAGTTTCTACTGAGAGATCTGCTGTGAGTCTGATAGGCTTCCCTTTATGGGTAACCTGGCCTTTCTCTCTGCTGCCCTTAGTATTTTCTCCTTTATTTCAATCCGAGTAAATCTGACAATTATGTGCCTTGGGGTTGGTCTTCTTGAGGAATATCTTTGTGGGGTTCTCTGTATTGCCTGGAGTTGAGTATTGTCATGCCTTGCTAGTTTAGGAAAATTTTCCTGGATAATATCCTGAAAAATATTTTCCAACTTGGATTCATTTTCTTCGTCACTTTCAGGTATACCTATTAAGCGTAAATTAGGTCTTTTCACAAAGTTCCATATTTCTTGGAGATTTTGTTCATTCCTTTTTACCCTTTTTTCTCTGATCTTATCTTCTCATTTCATTTCATTAAGTTGGTCTTCGACCTCTAATATCCTTTCTTCTGTTTGATCAATTCAATTGTTAAAACTAGTGCATACTTCACGGATTTCTCGTATTGTGTTTTTCATCTCCATTAATTCGTTTATATTTCTCTCTAAATTGTCCATTCTCGTTAGCATTTTGTCAAATCTTTTTTCAAAGTTGTTAGTTTCTTTGCATTGGGATAGAACATATTCTTTTAGCTCACAGAAGCTTCTTATTATCCACCTTCTGAAGCCTGATTCTGTTAATTCTTTGGACTCGTTTTCCATCAGGCCTTGTTCCATTACTGTTGAGGAACTAGCGTCCCCTGTAGAAGGAGAGACATTCTGATGTTGAGTGTTCTCAGTTTTTTTACGGTGGCTTCTTGGCATCTTTGTGGTTTTATCCACCTGTCATCTTTGTAATTACCAACTTTCAAATTAGGTCTCTGAGTGGACGTCCAGCTTGTTAATTCCCAGCTCTGGAATCTATGTAATTTTCACTGCGACAACTTGCAACTCTGGCTAAAACAGCAGGATTGAAATTCGTGGTGCTTTTCTGCCTGGAGGTCTCCGGTCTGGCTTCCCTCTTCAGTCCCTTTTTCAATCAGCTGGATGGACTGCTCTGCCTTCACAGAGCTCCAAACATCATCCAAAAGGAGACCCAGTCCCGTTTACTCTGCACCAAGAGCCGCCGGGCAGAGGCGCCGGCAAAACAGCCACACCAGCTGAAAGGGTTGCACTGGCAACCCGTGGGGCTCCTGCGCTGGGAGTGTCCAGGTCCGTGGGCAGCAAAAATTTGTCTTTAAGTGTGGTGTCCACTCATTCTCTGCTGCTTTCACTGGGAACTGCAATCCTGAGCTGCTAGTGATTGGCCATCTTGGATCTCTCTCCCAAGAATAAAGTTTTAACTCTATGAGGTACTCTATGAGTTAGCTCTTGGATTCATGGACCCCTAATTTGTCTATTGAGTTATAACCTCTGCTCTAGGACTAAGTTAACTTCTTAGTATTAGCTGATTTTATGTCAGTTTAACCCAGGAGTTTTGGTTACTTTTCAGAAACTTTGTAATGACATTACATGTTCTGTTCCCTGGAGCCACCTACTCCAGGTGGGAGAACTGGTATTTTTTGTCTCTGCTCTTAGTCTATTCACATCGATTGAAACTAACCATTGTCAACATTTCTGTGGGTTATATATCAATATAATTCTGCTTACATGACTTTAATTCGATTTCTTAAACTTACATTAAGCACTTGGTTGTTGAAAGTATTATGCTAGATGATTCGGTAGTTTCTTTTCTTAATGGAAGACAGTGCCATAAACACTGTATAGAAGTTATATGATCAAGAATCCCTGAAAATATTCTTACCTCATCTGTTTGTATATTTAGCAAACACTGTAGTTTTTTTTTTTTTTTTGAGATGGAGTCTCACTCTGTCGCCCAGGCTGGAGTGCAGTGGTGTTATCTCGGCTCACCGCAACCTCCACCTCCTGGGTTCAAGCAATTCTCCTACCTCAGCCCCCAGGTAGCTGAGATTACAGGCACCCACCACCACGCCTGGCTAATTTTTTGCATTTTTAGTAGAGATGGGGTTTCACTGTGTTAGACAGGATGGTCTTGATCTCATGACATTGTGATCCACTCGACTTGGCCTCCCAAAGTGCTGGGATTACAGGCGTCAGCCACCGTGTCTGGCCTTAATACTGTACCTCTTAAGTGTCTGTGTCTCCTCGTACTTTTTTCAGTTCTGGGGAAGCAATAGTGAGCAAAAATAAACAGCCCTAGAGCTTACTAGAGAAAAACGATATCAAATAATCACATGAAGGAGTCCATTTGTAACAATAATAAGTAATACAAGCTGGTGCCTCGGGGTGTGAACTTTACTTGGGGAGGGCTGCACTTATGGAGGTCACAAGAGGCTTCACCGAGGAAATGGTCCTGGAGTTGAGACCTGAAGGATGAATAGGAGTTAATGACGCAACAGGGGAGGGAACAGTCCTCCATTCAGAGAAAACAGTGTGTTTAAAGACCAATGGCAGGGACAGTATGGCCAGAACAAGGGATGCAAAGGACTGTGTGATGGAGCAGGGAGCAGGGGAAGGGTGGTGTATGATGGGGCTGAACAGGCAAGTGATGGCATGGCTTTGCAGAGCCTCGTAAGTCTGTCAAGTATTGTGTTTATCCCAAGGAGAAGGGGACCCACTGAAAGTTTTAGGCTGAAGGAAGGACGCAGCAGCTCATTGTTGAGATTTCCACCCTGGAGACAATTTCTGAGGCGGTCCTGGTGAGAATAAATTGGAGGGGGTCAAAGTGGACTCAGTTGGGCCAATTAGGAAGCTGTTAACATAGAATTAAATATTTTAAATGTAAAATATTTTGCCTTAATTTTAAGTGATGCCTGCTGTGTCTTTAAAAATTACTATTTCTCACACTGAACTTCCGTTGCAAGCCTCTGGCCTTGACATCTCCCAAATATTTGTCCTTCTTTATTGGTTGGGTCTGTTGCCAGCTGCTGAACTGTCTTGCTGTAAACAACTGAAGCATCCTGATGCAGGATGGTAATTGCAATGTAAAACTCAAATCCTTCCCTCTAGTCACAAACTGGACATGAATTCCTAACAGCCAGGCAACTGCAAAAAATGTACTGAGGCACAGTTGAACCAGGATTTTGTATCTCCTTGATGAACAAATTGGCTTACCACACTGTCAGTCTGATTGTTTGCCTCTCGGCCAATTACTAAGACAACAGAAAATTGCAAATCCACTTAGCCAGTGAATTTGGCCATGTCACAGAGACTTGATAATAAACTTTATTTCCAACTGTCTTCATAAAAAGTAAACATATAACATTTGAAAATCACCCTGAAGGGTGTAGCAGACATTTTTCAGATTTGTTCTGATGACACTGATATTGCTATCTTAAAAATTTTAATTCTCAGGCTGATATAAATTTATCCTAAGCTGCCTTGATATGGTTTGGCTGTGTCCCCACCCAAATCTCAACTTGAGCTGTATCTCCCAGAATTCCCACTGTTGTGAGAGGGACCCAGGGAAAGATAATTGAATCATGGGGGCCAGTCTTTCACATGCTATTCTCATGATAGTGAATACGTCTCACAAGATCTAATGAATTTATTAGGGGTTTCTGCTTTTGCTTCTTCCTCATTTTTCTCTTGCTGCTGCCATGTAAGAAGTGCCTTGGCTGGGTGCAGTGGCTCATGCCTGTAATCCCAGCACTTTGGGAGACTGAGGCAGGTGGATCACGAGGAGAGGAGTTCAAGACCAGCCTGGCCAACATGGTGAAACCTCATCTCTACTAAAAATACAAAAATTAGCTGGGTGTGGTGGCACATGTCTGTAATCCCAGCTACCCAGGAGGCTGAGGCAGGAGAATTGCTTAAATCCTGGAGGCAGAGGTTGCAGTGAGCTGAGATCACACCACTGCACTCCAGCCTGGGCGACAAAGCAAGACTCCATCAAAAAAAAAAGTGCTTTCTCCTCCCACCATAATTCTGAGGCCTCTCCAGCCATATGGAACTGTAAGTCCAACTACACCTCTTTCTTCCCAGTCTCAGATATGTCTTTATCAGCAGCATGAAAATGGACAAATACAATAAACTGGTACTGGAAGTGACTTTGGAACTGGGTAACAGGCAGATGTTGGAACAGTTTGGAAGGTTCAGAATAAGACAGGGAAATGTGGGGAAGTTTGGAACCTCCTAGAGACTTGTTGAATGGCTTTGACAAAAAATGCTGTTAGTGATATGAACAATAAGGTCCAGGCTGAGGTAGTCTCAGTTGGAGACGAGGAAGCTACTGGGAACTGGAACAAAGGTGACTCTTGTTATGTTTAGCAAATAGACTGGCAGCATTTTGCCCCGCCCTAGAGATTTGTGAGACTTTGAACTTGAGAGAGACAATTAGGGTATCTGGTGGAAGAAATTTCTAAGCAGCAAAGCATTCAAAATGTGACTTGGATGCTGTTAAAAGCATCCTGTTTTAAAAGAAACAGAGAATGAAAGTTCAGAAAATTTGCAGCCTGAGGATGCAGTAGAAAAGAAGAACTCATTTTTTTTTAGGAGAAATTTAAGTTGGCTGCAGACATTTGCTTAAGTAGCAAGAAGCCTAATGTTAATCACCAGGACCATGGGGAAAATGTCTCCAGGCCATGTCAGAGCCCTTCACAGCAGCCCCTCCCATCAAAGGTCCAGAGGACCAGGAGGAAAAATGGTTTTTTGGGCTGGGCCCAGGATTCCCATGCAGCATAGGGACTTGGTGCCTTGGGTACCAGCTGCTCCAGCTATGGCTGAAAGGGACCAACATAGAGTTCAGGCTGTGGCTTCAGAGGGTGCAAGCCCCAAACCCTGGCAGTTTCCATGTGATGTTGAGCCTGAGGGTGAACGGAAGTCAAGAATTGAGGTTTGGGAACCTCTGCCTAGATTTCAGAAGATAGATGGAAATGCCTGGATGTCCAAGCAGAAGTTTGCTGCCAGGGCAGGGCTCTCACGGAGAACCTCTGCTAGGGCAGCGTGGAAGGGAAATGTGGGGTTGAAGCCCCCTCACAGAGTCCCTATTGGGGCACTTCCTAATGGAGCTGTGAAAAAAAAATAATTTGTCAGTTTTCCTGAAGATGCCCCATACTGCATGTTTACCTGTAAAGAGATTGACTAAACAGCACTTTCCTTAAAAAGTTAACAGTATAAACCACAGGGTCCTCATTTTAAGTTCCAGAAATTACAGGACTTGGTAATTGTTTTATTGCCATTTCAATCTCTCTGCTTTTTATTGCTTGGTTCAGGTTTTAAATTCTTCATGATTTAAGTTGGGAGGGCAATATCTTTCCAGAAATTTTTTCATCTCCTCTAGGTTTTCTAGTTTATGCATGTAAAGTTGTTCATAGTAGCTTTGAATGATCTTTTGTATTTCTGTGGTGTCAGTTGCAATAGCTCCCATTTTGTTTCTAATTGAGCTTATTTGGACCTTCTCTCTTCTTTTCTTGGCTAATCTTACTAATGGTCTATCAATTTTATTTATCTTTTCAAATAACCAACTTTTTGGTTCATTTAACTACCAGGGCCCTTCAGAATTATGCTAAATCTACTTTGCCTGGCCTCTATAAGTGGAGCAACAAAAGCCTGGATAACCGCACATCTGTTATGGCATGGTTTACTTTTTTTTTGAGCAACACTCTTGCTCCTTTGCCCAGGTTGGGGTGCAGTGGTGAGATCATAGCTAATTGCAGCCTCAACTCCTGGATTTAAGCAATTCTCTCACCTCAGCCTCTTGAGTAGATAGGACTACAGGTATGTGCCACAGTTCTCTAATTAATTTTTTTTTTGATAGAGACAGGGTCTTACTAGCCACTCAGGCTAGGACTGGTTTAAATGCTCCTTCTGTGGGTGGTGTTAGCTGAATTTGCACTGGGTTTCCTTTCTCCTCTAACAGAATAGAACAGCATAGAGTTCAATGTCTCTCAATTGCTGTGTTCTTCCTCCCTCAGTGCCCCGAGATGCTCTCTGCACCACCCTGCTGCCAGAGGTGGTGGTGTGTGCGGGGGCTGGGTGTGCGTGGGCCCAGGGAGGAGTGACGGTGTTGGAGATTCAGGACTGCTTTTCTATCCCTTCAGTGCCTCTTTCCGTAATGTGAAGTTAAAGCCAGGTACTGTGAATGCTCACCTGATTTCTAGTTCTTATGAAGGTGTTTTTCCCTGTGTAGATAATTGTTAACTTGTCCTTGTGAGGGGGTTGGAGGATGATTGGGGGAAATTTCTATTCTGCCATCTTGCTCCACTTGCTGGTTCTTAGCAATAAAGTGTCTATAAATTAGGGTATATATAGTGTTTTTTAAAAATATAATGCTATTGCACACTTAATGGACTATTGTTTAAACATAACTTTTATATGCACTGAGAAACCAAAAATATTTTTGTGACACACTTTATTGCCATATTTGTTTTATTGTGATGGTCTAGCACAGAATCCACAGTATCTCTGAGATATGCTTGTGTTCTGAAAGGATCATTATGCTTGGATCAGGCCATGAAAGCTGCAAGGTTATGTTGAGACTCAGGATGAAGTTTGACTTTATTTAAAGGTCGTTCTCAGAGACAATAACCAGAAATATCTGGAAAATTATAGCATACCTCAGTCCTACTGAGTCAAACTTTCTGGAAGTAGGATCTACGGATCATTATTTTCACTAGTCCTGCTAGTGATTCTTGTGGGCACTGAAGTTTAAGGACCATTGTGCTGGTAGGTGGGAAAAAGGGGTTCTACTCACTCTCGCAGCGTAGACTACAAGGCATCTGATGATCAGTGGAAGACGACCTTTTTCCTATTTTCACCATTTGATACAGTTTGAATGTCTGTCATCTCCAAACCTCGTGTTGAAATGTGATTTTCCGTGTTGGAGGTGGGGCCTGGTGAGAGGTGACTTGATCCCGGGGCGAATCCTGTGTGCAGGGTTTGCACCACCTCCTTGGTGATGAGTTGGGTCTCAGCTCACATGAGATCTGCTTGTTTAAAACGCATGGCACCTCCCTTTTTACCCTCCTGCTCCCTCTCTCACCACGAAGTGCCTGCTTCTGCTTTGCCTTCTGCCCTGAGTGAAAAAATGAGCTCCTTGAGACCCTCACCAGAAGCCCTGCTTCCTATACAGCCTGCTGAACCATAAGCCAATTAAAGCTCTTTTCTTTACAGTGATGCAAAAATGGCCTAATGTATCATTCTACTAGGAAGAGAGGAATTCAGATAAGACCCTCCACTTTGTATTGAGGTCAGACAGGCACACATGTGGCCTGGGAACGGAGAGAGTAAGCGATGCCTTACAAGTCACATTATATGTAGTCAATATTGCATTGTTTTTCCTTCTGTTACTCTCCAGCCCTTAATAACTCTTATTTAAGTGTTCCAGACAGCCTCAGCAGGGCAGGAGGAGCAGGATGTACAGGGCGCTGTTAAGGGAAAGTATCCTGCTCTCTGAGGATGACTGTGTGGCAATTAATGGGACCCCATGGGAAAAGGAGATCTTGGGGACAGAGCAGAGTCATGCAGGCCAGGTGCTTCCCACACTAATTCTTCTTCCTTGTGCTGACCATTTGTTTTCGTTCATTAAGGAGAATAGAATTATTTTAAGAGACAAGCCTAGAACAAAATATCCCCCCAAATATTCCCTGGTATTCAAGCCATGGAATCTTTCAGCCACCCAGTGGGAAGCCCTTATCTTTTTATTATGTAAAGGGAGAAGGGTTGCTTTTCCTCTGTTCATTCACATAAACATTTTGAGATGTTACAATGCTACAAGAAATGGGAGGTAGTTTCTTTGTGAGCTATTACTAACGTTTCTTTCTTAAGGATCAACAAGAAATTTAACTGAAATGGAATATAACAGGAAGCAGTAGTCTCAAAATGGAAGCAAATACACCATATTGGTTTGCACTAAATTGACTAAAATTGCTGTTAAAGAAACAAGTCCTAATTGTAATTCTTCATCAAATTATTCATTTTTATAAACTAAAGCTTTTAGACAGTGCATTAATGAGATCCAAATCAATCTAACAGGGAGCACAGGAAGCAATTAAGTTTAGTATGGAGAGAATGCAGGAAAATTACTGATAGTATAAAAGCTATCCCTGACTTAAAGAGAAATGCTTTTAAACAGTAGTAAGGCCTTTCAAGAGAATAATCACCATCTTGCACAAATACAGCTGCTATAAAATTAACTTTCAAACCATTTAGATCTATCATTGTCCTTTTAGTCACATCTTCAAAGCACTAGTCTGACAAAACAGCAGAAGTAAATCATGTTTTTTTTATGCTTATATGATATAAGCTAACATTATGACTGAAAAACAGTAGTGGATACATCATCGTCTTTGATCCCCTGGCTGTTTTGATTTTATGTAGTCAGTAAAGACAAGAGCATGAAAAATTATCAACAATGGGGTCAAGTTCCATTGTTGATAATGGAACAGAGTGGGTAAAAATAAAATAACACAAATGAAAACATCCAATAGTCTGTCAGTCCTCTTAATGCTGCTTCTGCATTAACCCTTCTGCCTTTTTATAAATTATAAATATTCTGCAAAGCTTTGTTCAAACGTAGCTTCTTAGTCAAATATTTTCTATTCTTTTTTTTTTTTGAGACGGAGTTTCACTCTTGTTACCCAGGCTGGAGTGCAGTGTCACGATCCCAGCTCACTGCAAACTCCGCCTCCTGGGTTCAAGCAATTCTCCTGTCTCAGCCTCCTGACTAGTACAAGCGTGCACCACCATGGCCAGCTAATTTTTGTATTTTTAGTAGAGATGGGGTTTCACCATGTTGACCAGGATGGTCTCGATCTCTTGACCTCATGATCCACCCGCCTCGACCTCCCAACGTGCTGGGATTATAGGCGTAAGCCACCGCACCCGGCTCTCTATTCTTTTAATCATATATCACATCTGCCTCCTGCAAGCTTTTATACTTGACTTATTACTAGAGTTAATGTAATATTATATGCATTTTTATAAGTTCTTATCCTCAAATTTTCTCCAGGTTCCTTATGGTAAATGCCATGCGCTACCCACCTCTGTACTTCATGTGCTTCCTGGCACATACTGCTCAATACATGGTGAACTAACAAATAAGGACATTGAAAATGCATCTGGCTTGAGTCTCAGTTTAAATATGAGCTGAGTCTAAGTAGAATTAAGACATATCTGGTGATCTGGAGGGACAGACTTGCCAAAGGCCGATTGACATGAGGAGTGAGGAAAAGAGATCTTATTACAAAGAATAAAAGTATCTGGCATCATGCACTTGATACAAGAAAAAGGCCTTAGTGGTTGGTGGAGTGGGCTGATTGTGAAGAAAGCATGGGATTAGACATTGTCCAATCCCCACTTCTCAATGGACTCAAGTGTGAGTCTTCCCACTTGAATAAACATAGACGGGCTCTTTCCCTGAAAACTCTTCAAGCACTAAGCCATCAACATTAGTGCCCTGATACTTTTTAACGTGTTGAGGATCAGAGAAGGGATAGCCACTGTTCTTCCTTGTTGCACAATAGACCAGAGCTATGCAATGTGGTCCACAGATCAGTGCCATTCTATGAGTTGGTCCAGGATGAGGCAAGGAATTTGAGTCAGAACATAAGTTGACCTTGTCAATGAGGACATTGTTTATTTCAGCTAATATTTTCTTAAATACTGACAAGATATGTTGATGAAGGAAGAAGAGTGTTCTTTTATATTCTGGCAGTATCTCTTTACTCTTTTTAATCAAGACTTGGTGCACTGGCTATTTCAAGAAACACTGTAATAGAGAACCATGTTGCTTTGACACCTACTGTGTTCCAGAACATTCCTTGTGGTAGCAGAAGATAATAGTACTAGTAGATGTATTGCTCAGGGGGTTAACATTAGGGGAAGGAGCGTGGCAATTCCTAGTGAGAACTGTGGTATCCAATAGAGCATCAGAGATAACAAGTGAGTTTGGACTGGTTTGTGATCATGTGTGAAATATCTCCTGGAGATACTCTAATGCATCTGAGAAACAATTTGTAGTAATATAAAGTTACAGATGAGGCGATACAAGTAAGAATTAGTAGACTGTGTGTCAGTATTGCAGCTTCTTGAAAATAGATGACAGAGTTTCTAAGATAGACCTCTTCTCCAAATTTGGGCACCTCATTTTATTACGGCCTTATAGCACTGAGAGATGCCCAGGGGATGAACTTGCAAAAATGGAGGGAATTCCTTATAACAGGGTGAAGATGGCGACTCTGAGTGAAAAGAGATGCAATAAAAGTAGTTAATAGATCAAATGAATAGAAGGGAAGCAAGTTGAGAAAAACATTAAAAGATTTAGAAAACAAGGAGATGAATATCATATATATAGGTCTTCTAAAGTCTATGTATTTTTTGAAAGAGTCAGGCCCCCTTTTTCTGTATGTATGTATGTTTGCTATTCTCATATGCATATAATCATTGAAAAAAACCAACAGAGACTGAAGGTTTCTTGATAATCAATAATTGATGAATGGTAAGATTTTGTAAACCCATGTAATACATCAAAATCAATTGTCAGTGCTGGAAAATTATTTGTTGAAATTGGTAAACATATTTTCTGACTCTAGGTTCAAGATAGCAACCAAAAGAGTAACTGAATTTCCCAAATCTTTAGTTGTCACCAAACAAAATGCATATTCTAGTGCCTACAAGACAAAGAATTTCTTAGAATGCAATTCTTCTTTGTTACCTCCACCAACAACAGAAGGTATTCATGAAGTGACAATAAAAATAATTGTTTATATGCACTATCTTCTACAAGTAACTTCAACCTAACCCAAAGGTAAAAATGTAAGTGAAATCTTACATATTTACATGAAAAAATAAAAATTGAATTGAATCTGTAATTACCAACCATTAGAATTTGTGTATACCTTTGCATCTCTAGAGTATCTGGGACGTAGGAAGTACTCAATAATACTTAATATAATTAAATGAACAAACATAAATTTGAATAATGGAGCCGAGTGGGCAGAGGGATTGAGTTCTGAGGCTGAGCAGGTCAGCCTCAGAAAGCCCTTACTACGTACTCCTGGAGCCCCTGGTTAGATCCCAATCGTATCTTTGTTTGCTAAGAATTGGCATCCTTGCAGATGAGCATTCAGTTAGAACTTGACATTTTTGGTGTATCTAAATAAGAGTAGCCTGTTCCTGCCTTTTTAGCAATCCCAGAGATAGTCAAATACCAGACACCATGATGGGACCTCAAAGACCTATTTAGTTTAATCACCTTATTTTACAGAGAAAGAAACTAAGGTCCAGAGTAGCAGACTGACTCATCCTAAATCATACTATTGATTTTTTCCCCTTAGTTTACTTGTCTTTTCTGAACAGTTGCTGGTAAAAGATAATCCAGTCTCCTCTTGTTAAAGAAAACTTATAGGAGACTCTTGGTTTGGACGGAGCTCCTGCACTAGGTCCAAGAACTCAAACCAAAACGGAATCACTCATGCTGAAGTTCCACACCAGCATGCCAAAACTAAGTTGTTTATCGGACCTTCCAAGAAGTCAGGAGGGAGAATAGCCACATCCCCACAGACAAGTTTTAGCTCATATGATAAGGAAGTCTCCTCTGCTGAAGCCTGTGTAAGAAAAGTAACTTTGAAATTACCAATCTGCTTTTTGTTCTGTTTCTGCCTTCCTTAGCCTTTTTCTGTCTACAGAGCCGACCTGCTCTGCTGGGCTTATTGGAAGACTCATTCTAGTTTATAGAATGAGATGTTGCCTGATTCTAGAATTGCAAATAAAAGCCAAGTAAGATCTTTATGCTAAATTTGCTGTGATTTTATCTTTTGTCACCTCCCAAGCACACTGCTGAATCACAATGCACAAAATGATCATCTACACAACATTCAAATCAGCTGGCTTCAGTGAAATCATCTGCTTGGCTCCAAATGCACTATTCCTTTCTTAGTGTATTTCAAACAACTGACAACAGATTACCTCTGTCTTGGTTCAGCCCTGTTTTATAGTTTGAAAATTTTACAGTTGACTCCTTCCAGACTCCTTTTACAGTCTGAATTTGCAATGACTTTCTCTCCATTAGGATTTTCGCAAACTCTTACCATCTGAGAAACGACAACTGCCCTACAAACATCCATCACTATTTCATATTCATGCTGGGACTGGTTTTTGGTCCTAGGCACACTGAGTTCCAGGACTCAGTTCATCCTCTTTTTCACTAGGATGCCTGGAGCCTATCTTACTTAGCATCTTTCTGCAATGGAACTTAAAGCACCTGACTTGGCATGGGTTTATGAGCAAGGCACTGAGAGTAATTAATGTTTGAATCAAAGCTGCTTGTGGATTCCTCTATTTAATAGCTGTTAAATGAATTATTTGTCTGCTACAAACTCCAGGTTGGTGGATTGAATATACCCAGGTGGAAATTACAATGCACACATACAAGTAGGGATTAAATGAATTGTATAGCATAAATCAAATCAAGTTGCAATTTTGAAATCTAGGCAGTAATCCCAATTACTCCTGCGGAAAAGCCCATAGAGATAGATCAATATGTAATACATGACAGATATTCAAAGATATTTCAGTATTTAATGGTCCCAGCTCTACCTGTCAAACTAGGAATTGACAGAGATCTTTCGACTTATCTAAACCAAAAGGAACGGAATCACCAACGCTATCTTTCCTGTTAGCCAATATTAATTCCCACATTTCAAATATGTCTTTCAATTAAATGCTTTCATAGATGAGTTACGTAATGTTAATAATTTTGGCCAAAACAGGGATTTTATCATACATGCAAGATTTTGTGTTTGGTGTCATTATTTATGGCTCCCATGGAGAACAGACTATTCTACTATGTTGTAAAATGCCAAAGTAGAGAATAAATTATGTTAAAAAGACTATGCTGATTCAGCCAAAAATAAAAGATTTGGCAATTGCTCACTGAATGCAAGAAATTTAGAAATCAAGTCACTCATCTACAAGTGAAAATTTATACTGATAACATTCTGTGTATATTAACGCAAACCATATAGACATTGTCGAAACATACCTATAAGCAGTGTGCCCATAAGACACTGGAATCTGAATTATCTGAAGATAATGATGCTCAAATAAGTCAAATATTCAAACTAAAATATTAGCATCGTATTTTGGCCCTGTACTAATTGCTGTAATATATTCTATCTTTCAATCTGTTCAATCACCCACTGAGTGCTGCTACTTACTTGTAGAGAGTGAATCACAGAGCTTGTACAAGGTCACAGAGCTAGGTTGGAAGAGCTAGCATTGAAATCATCTGCAACAAAATTTTATAAAATCAATTAAGAGAAAGCATCCTATTAGGCTTCCAGCAGCAATCAATAAGCCTGCTTGCCCTTTAGCTCACTTCCTTGTCTCTGGTTGCTGCTTACTAGCTAGCCCAGGAAAGGTATTTCTTGTCACAAGACTGTTGGTTCTATTTTGGTTCTAGAGATAAAATCTAAGACATAGTGGAATGATAGGCATGCTGTTTGGGCTTCTTTTTTGGGTTCTGCATACCAACGATGCCAGCTGGTCTGGAAGGCCTAGTAAGAAGCTGACTCATGGAGGAAAGCAGTTACCATATACTGATAGTCTCATCCCCCTTACCCTGATGAATTGATGACCCCAAATTTTCCAGCCTCATCCTCCACAAATCTCCTGAAAAACTTCTGCTCAGGACCACTCCATGAAATGGCTTTGAGGCTTGAGAGAATTCCTCCCATTCCCTCGTTTGGCACCGTGCAATTATTAAACGCCTTCTCTGCTGCATTCCCACTGTGGGTGAATCGACCTGCTGCCTTGCAGCGGACGTACAAACCTGGCAGTCCTGCAGTAGTATTCATGCAGGAAGCCTGACAAGCCTGAGGTAGCAACCTCTCCACCCCATACTGCAGCTTAATCTCCTCCTAGACATGTGTGAAGTGAGCAACTGGAAGGGAAATGGACATATGTACATAGACTCCAGTAATAGCTCAGTGGTAATATTTTGTGGGTAATGTCAGCGGCCTATTGTAACACAGGCAGGCGTTGTGAAAAGCCTGTCTTCATTCGAGGGCTGACTCCTCCTTTCAGGTCTTTGGTTCTGCCTTGGTTTATGTCTCTGATAATCTCTTCAATTGCTGTGTTTTGGTCAATGGAAGTTGTTATTTTTAAGACCCCAATAACTGAAAATTAATACTCTTTAAGAAAATCTTTCTTGTGTGTGTGTGTGTGTGTGTGTGTGTGTGTGTGTGTGTGAAAGTATCAAACAGAATTCTTACCCTTCATCGGCACTGTTCTTGTAAATGCCACAGGCTCTATTTAGTATGATGTACATTATTTGATGTTATATTTGCCATTAATATTTTTATTTATTTTTTTATTTTAGAGTGTTTCATGAAAAACTCAAAGAGCATTCATCATAATCAGGGTCTTAAAAATACGAACACCTTCTTGTTATGGTTATCAATATGTAAATTATGTGAAGGAAATACAAATATTTCATATCAAATTATGGCTCCCTGATATAATGAATATTTTAAATGAAAAATTCTTAGAGATCAACAAGTGTTTTAAGAGATGTTTCCCCTATCTACATAAAGAAGGACTGACTCACCAAGAGCAACTGGTCTTGTTCCCCTCCCTGTTATCTCATTATCTATTGCGGAAAAGAGGAACCAGGATGTAGCCACATCTGTACAGACCCTTTTTCAAGAAAATGATTGTCTCCAGGGATCATTTAAATTCTACAAATAACTATTTACAAGTTAGTTTCTGTTCCCAATGCAATTTTTCTCCATAGTGATCATTTACTGCCACTCAATATAATTCATCTTCTCCCCATTCCCATTTGGGAATTGGGGAGGACCCTGTTTGCCAGGGTCTGAGCTTCCATTCTTTCTGTAACCTCAATATGGAATCTAAGCTTCCCCATCTCATTGGGAAGTTGAGTCTTTATTCTGGAGACACCCATGCATACAGGTTAAATAAATTTGTAGCCTTTTCTCCTATTAATAAATCTGCCTTGTGTCAATGATTTTTCAGTGAGCCTTTACAGGTCCTCATGGATGAAAAAAATGTATTTTTAAAATAAATTTTATTAATACTGAAAGTTTTGTTTTATTCTAGAAGTTTTGTTTTATTCTGGTCTGAAAAATCCATAAACACAGAATGAGCAGTAACTTCTTTCATTTAATTAAAGCTATAATTTTAAATGTAAAAACAATCCATAGTATAGCCACATATCTAGATTGTAACAAACATCCAAATGTGGAGTTTCTAGAAGGTTTAATGCACTGATATTAATGTAATGTTTCCCACACACTATTATTATTTAAAAAATGTTACTCCTATTACATCTAACCTTTCACTAGCAGTTAATGAATAATGAATAATGGATGTGAAAGACATTTCTTTATTTAAAATGAGAAAAGCCTATCAATAAATAAAAACATAAAATTAGGTGTGAAGCTATAACACATTAAATTATTAGCCATATACTGTTATATATTAATTTCTACAGCAACTAACCGGAAGCTGAATAATTTAGCTTAGGGATGATATTACCTACTTTCTTGGGGAAAACCTAAAATTTGTTCTTACTGTATGTCTTTCAATGGCACTAGCTGTCAGAAGTAGACATGATTGAGGAGACAGAATTCTGGAGTTCAATATGTTTGAAAAGAGAAAGAAAAAGAAAACTACCTCCCTTTAATATTGGGGTCAGATCATCAAATTTTTGTAGATAGTCTCAGAATATTGACTGGCATAATTTTTAATTAAATATTAACATGTTCTACTGTAGAACAATTGAGAGACTTTTAAGTGTTTACAGGTGAATTAACCGATCAATTCTCAAAATAATCATTTGAGGAAGGAAGGCATGTGCTAATTGTTCCATTTTATAGAACAGGAAACAAAGAAATGTTCACTGGTTTTCTCACAGTGTAATTGTTCAGAAGTAAGTGAGGTGGATTTTTATTAGTCTCTAAGCACTTAGAGATTTTAGTTATTATCATGAGATAAAAATCCTAGCCAAATACTTTTGGAACAGTCAAAAAGGAGAGTTACATTTGAAAAAAGAAGGAAAAGAAATTACAAGGGACTGTGGAGAGAGAGCTACGATGATTTAAAAATCAAAGATACTTTTTGATGGGAGGATCCATGGTGGAGCGGTGCCAATATCGTGTCTGTTGTTCATTAGGCTCTGTTGTAAGGGGAGGGGTGGGGGGTTCTGAATGCTCATGAAATGCCCAAAGGAAAAGATGGGGTGAAGCTGCTCTGGAAGTGGGCTAATGCTTTCAGGAGAGCTGAAAACTCCGGTTTCTACCCTTCATCCCATGAGGAGCAGAATTGATTGCTTTGCCTATTTTGTGTGAAAACATAGATAGGAAATGTTTCTCTCCTCTCAGTAGATTATATTGCTAAGGTAGATTAAATCACTGCATTTAATCATCAGTGGACTTTTCTTATTATTATTATGCATCCACGTCCTTTGATATACAACTTTGCAGTGCTACCCACTGAAGAAGGTAGAATATATTTTCCCCCCTGCTAAATGTTGAGCATGACTATGTGATTTGCTGTAGCCATTGGAACGTTGGTAAAGAGAAAAGTGGCCCAATGGGGGCCAGTTTGAGTGGTATCATATGTTTCTCATTGACCATGGTCTTGCCAGTTGCTATGAGAAAAACTAGTAGATAGATACTGGTCTAAGGTGAATGACTATTTACTTGAACCTAACCCACTGCCTGGAGCTCATCCTACCTAATCAGAGCCAATTCATTAAACTGCAGAAAAACTAATACTCAATGTAAGCCATTGAGTTTTGAGTGGTTTGTTATGTAGTGTCATTACAGTAATAGCTAGCTAATATACTCACCATCCATTTAGTATTCCAAGCCAGAAATCTGGGCAACATAGCTGTTGAGTTTTATTTATAAGAAAAATTATACTACAATTTTAAAAAACACTTTATCATGATAAAGAATGTATGTAACAGAAAGGATTTTAAAAAGAAAAACAAGCATAAGGTGCCAATTTCCTACTCCCCAAGAAACATCTTCAACATTAGGTGAGCATCATTGTAGACATACATTTTCTTCTCTATAAGCTTTTAAATTTTTTAATGGTATTAAATAAACAGAAAAATTACAAAAATAATACTAGGAATTTCTTTATACCCCTCACTCAGGTTCCTCTATAGGTAATATCTTACATTGTCATGGTACATTTGTCAAAACTAGGAAATCAGCAGTGGCACATTGCTAGTAACTACACTCAACAAGTTATTCAAATTATCGCTATATTCTCCTAAGGTTCCAGAATCCCATGCTGGATACCACATTGCACTTAGTCATCATGTATCCTTAGCCTCCTCTGATCTGTGACTGCTTCTCAGACTTTCCTAATTTTTTAAAAAAATGAAACAGTTTTGAGGGTTACTAATCAAGGATTTTGTAGAATGTTCTTCAATTGGGATTGGCTGAGCTTTTCCTCAAGGGTAGACTAGGGTAATGGGTTTTGCAGAGGAAGAATACATAAGTGAAGTGCTGTTATTAGCATGGTAGATCAAGGTGCAAGCTATCAACATGACTGATCATTGATGATGTTAGCCTGCATCATCAAGTTTGTGCTTTCCACAATTCTCCACTGTGAAGTTATTCCTTCATTTCCATTCTCTACTTTATAAAACAGACATCTATGTTTACATACTTTTTGTCAAAATAATATATGCACATCAACTTGAAAATTAAAGGGAATTATAAGGCTTTAGAAAACATTTGGTGATTAAGCTCTATTATTCTCATCACAAGAAACAACTACTTTTGATGATTCCCCATTCCCACCCCAAGAGCTAGTCAATCACGACCTATTTTCTGTCTCTACAGATTTTTCTTTTCTAAAAATTTTATATAAATGGAATCTATTAATATGTGATCTTTTGGTCTGACTTCTTTTGCTTAGCAGAATGCTTTTTAAATTTTGTCTATGTTATGATGTATGTGCATAGTTTTTTTATTGTAGACTAATATTTTATTTAATGGATATACTAAGTTTTGTTTATTCATTTATAAGTGAATGAACATCTGAATGGTTTGTTGAAAAAATTCTTTTATTATCCTTTAAGTTCTGGGGTACATGTACAGATCATGCAGGATTATTACATAGGTATACACATGCCATGGTGGTTTGCTGCATCTATTCCCCCATCATCTACATTAGGTATTTCTGCTAATGTTATCCCTCCCCAATCCCCTCATCCCCTACTATTCTTCTTCTAGCTCCCCAATTCCCCAACAGGTCTCAGTGTATGATGTTCCCCTCCCTGTGTCCATGTGTTCTTACTGTTCATCATCCACTTATCAGTGAGAACATGCGGTGTTTGATTTTCTGTTCTTGTGTCAGTTTGCTGAGAATGAGGGTTTCCAGTTTCATCCATGTCCCTACAAAGGACACAAACTCATCGTTTTTGATGGCTGCATA
>PVKP010005710.1:0-87640 GCA_004027715.1 Plecturocebus donacophilus | reverse complement strand
TGCACTGGTTTTTTCCAGATTCCCAGGCTTTTTCACACATAAATTGTTCTCTTGGCTTTCCTTGTGCATGGTTGCTTTTGCTGTCCTAATTCAAAACAATTTAAGAAATATTGAATGGCCTACCCAGTGCTAGGGCTCTAGAAATGAGTAAGAAATGGTCCCTGACTTTGAAGAGCACACAGTTTAGCTAGAGAGAGAGGTAAGGTAGCTAATAATTATAAGAATATTTGGCAAGTCCAAGAATGGAAATAAATGCAAGGGTCAGAAGCTACCCAACATACTTTGTATTTATACCTTCACAAAATCTTTTTTTTTTTTTTACTAACTAGAATAACCAGCTTACACAAAATCTTATTTCTAGTTCACTACTCTAAACAGTCTAGATAGTCTGTAATCTTGATTTTTGTCTTTTAAGAATCGTTTACCAATACTGTAAATGTATTAAGTCTCAAGTGAGTAGTGGGGAAAGAGACTCTACTTAAGTAATCTTTGAGGAGGTGAGACTTAAAATAAAATTAATAAATTTTTGATTGGCAAAATCTCAAAGGTCTTCTGTAATTCTGAGAATCCCACCTTAACTATAATATACATATGTATATATCTTATTATATATAAAAATATATTTGAAACCTTTAAGTAATCAATATTTATTATTTGAAAAGGAATTATTTTTGTTTTGAGATATAAACCCTTATATTTCAAAACTATAGTAAGTCATGTGGTTACAGAACCTATCAAGTAAGAACAAGAACATATGAAAGAAAAATAGCTTGTGTAGTACGGTTCCAGTTTTGTTAAAAAAAAAAAAAACTAAATGACAACCGATGTTTGTATATTCATGGAACAAATATCTAAATGATTTCAACAAACTGTTAATAGAGGTTACTCCAGGTAGGGAGAGGCTGCCATGATGGGTGACCTTTACATTCTGTTATGTATTGCCACTAGTTTTGCAATCAGAAGGTAAAAATTCTATGCAGCCATCTTAAAAGAAGATGACTACTACCCATAACTAATTTCAGTGCACATTCCTTCTTGGAGACCCACTGATGCTAGCTGAATGCACCTATATATCAAATGTACCCTGGAACTTCCAGAGAGGAAGAAACCTTGCTGCCAGTCTTCCCCATTCAGTCTGTTTCTTAACAAATCTATAGTCCTCTTCCCAGTATTAAGCACACCTGTCGCATGGCTCTACCTCTCCTTATCTCACCAATTACCCTCCCACTAACTTTACCACACATCCTTTGGTGCAGACACATTGGTTCTTTGCAGTCCCAGGATTCTTTCTCCTGTATGTCTGCTCATGTCTGATACGCCTCCCTTCTGGCCTCCTTCCATCCACCTGCACACATCCAATTACCCTTCAAGTCCCAGCTTGAGTTCCGCCTCTTCCATGAAGCCCTACATAACTCAATTCCTTCTCATATCCACAGCTACAACCTTTCAAATCCAGACACACAATTTCTCACTTTATTCTATTCAGGTCTTTTAATATTATCTATACATCTGTTAATTTAAGCTCTAAATATCAATAAGTAATAAACACTTGTCTTTCATTTCTTTTAGAAGATTCCAGAGCCCACAGACATATAAGCAGCTAAAGCTTCACCACTCTGGATCACTTCTTGGGTATGTGTTTTTGCTATTAGACTTCACTGAAGCACAAAGTTCAAGGGCACAGGCTTTGGAATCAGACAAACCTGTGAATGAAACTCAGCTCCACCATGTACACGCTTTGTGACGTTTGACTCACCATTTCAATTCTCATGGCCCTGGCTTACTTCTCTATCAAATAAGATTAATCAATTATACCTCCAATTCCTTAGACATATTAGATGACAAATTTATGGCAATTGGTAGAATTTTTAAAAATAATAATTATTTTTCATCACTTGGGAATTAAACAGAGAGACATGCAGAACCCTTATGTAAACCAGAATGGATGACTTTCAAACTGACCAAGGGGAAAAAAATAACCAGCAGTGCTAAAAATCAACACACAGATTAAGAGTTTAGAAGGTCCTGCATCTCTCGGTGTGGCCATCACAGCAGCTCTGGTGGAGGACTCACAGTGCATCAAAATAAAAGATGACATAAGGAGAGTGACTTGTGCGAGTCATCTAAGAATGTTTTGTGTCCCCATGGAAGCTGAAGAACCTAGCCCTGGAATGACTTCTCCATAAGTAGTGTGCTGGGAAATGAAACTTTAGCTGGGCCCTACATTCTCAGCCAAACACTTCCTCTGGGTTGAACTTGACAACTCGGAAACTGCTTGAAGAGCCCCAGCGGCAGGGACATATTCTTTCCCAGGCATAAAAAGAAAGGGACTGAATCCAGCAGTGAGCAAGCGGATTCTCCCACCTGCACACTTGCCTCTCATGTCACTCTGGCCACTGGTTATTTCACCATTTTTGTTTAATCACCACCACTGGGATTTTTCTGTTGGTTGTTATTTACGGTTAATAAAACATGTTAACAAAAACATGTGTACATCATTTGGATATGCCTTCCTGGGACATACAACCAGGATTTCTTCAAAATTATTTCTTCAAAAAATAATTGTAGTTACAAAGTTATTTCTGGCATCTTATTCTCACATCCATACTAATTTACTTTTATTTTATTTTTATGTGTTTGTAGAGGTGGGGTCTTGTTATGTTGCCCAGGCTGGTATTGAACTCTTGGTCTCAAGAGGTTCTCCTGCCTCAGTCTCACAAAGTGCTGAGATTATAGGCATGAGCCACAACACCTGGATCTGGACTCTTCACACTTAAAAAAAATTTCTTTTTTACATACCCATCTTTTCTGAGTACATACTCTCGGCTCTAGCAAGGCTAACACAAGATTTCTACCTCTGAATCATGGCTCACTCTTGTGACTTCTTCCAAACCTAATACTCTTCCTTCTGCCTGTGTAAAATCCTCTCACACAGAGCAGAAGGAGAAGAGAGCCCTATGAGTCATAAGAAGTCTCAAGACAGTTTGAGGGATTTTTATCTCAAGTAAAATTGGGCTTTATAAAATACTAGCTTCGGCTCCAGGGACAGAAAATTTGAGGTGGGCAATGAGAAAGACAAGGAAAAATTCTTTCTTTTAAAAAGTATCTGAAATTAGTAGTTTCAGATGATTCAGCTAATGACTGACTGTATTTTTCTGCCAAAGAATAAAATAGATTTCTTCTCTTTTAGATACTTTCCACAAATGAAGTCTGGAAGACTTGAGGTAATCTCCAAGCAGTTCACCCAGAGATGTGAAAGTCAGATGTGGAATTATGAAGCAAACTCCAGTGTTGCTGGGAACTAGCTTTGAATAGGTTTAGTAGTATATGGTTATATTTCTGATGAATAATGTTTTTGTTGGCATGGGAAGAGGGAGATGGGTTAGTTGACTAAGTTCCCAGGACATGGAAAGCCTACACTTAAAATGTTTTCATCCTTGGCACAGAGGATGATATTAGCCACAAAACTATGGCTAATTCAAAAAGTCACAGAAATCCCAGGCAGGTTGGTTTCTTGGGAAGTGTCTATCACATGACCTTTGAGTTTAGAGTGGTGATAATTTTGAGGTGTTGCTCTTTGCCACTGAGGCACAGTCTTTACAGTTTAATTCTTGTAGATTTCCAGGTAATAACAGAAAATTCAGGGTTTCAATGCCACTTTGCTCCACTGAAATTGCAGACCTCTTAAGTCTTCATAGTAGAAATATAGTAAGTATTAAAATAAACTTTAGGCCACATTTTGATGTAGACATTCTGATGTCAAAAGAGAAGGTTAGTTAGTAGTATCTGGTCAGATAATTTTGAGACCAGCAGAACCTATTAAAAATTATAGTCAAGCCATTAAAATAATGCCTTACATCACATGTGCTATAAACAATGTAAATTTTTGCACTTTACAATTAATTATGCACTTGGAAGTCTCTATTTCATGATTATCGTTTTTAAAGAAACCACCTCATTTTTTTCTTTCAATCTGATTGCAATTGAAACCTGTGTGGAAGAACTGATGCCCTAGCAACTAACTGGATCCTCTTAGAGGTTGAATTTTATGTCTGACCTATTTAGAGATCTGAAAAGCTTCTCTTCAAAAATAAAGCATCTCAGATTTTAATTTTTAGGTATCAAGCATTGCTGCAGCCAAGGTTAAATGAGCCGATAGTTTGGAGCTAGACTCAACATAATTCTTAGAGAAGATTTTCCTTTTAAGCTTAAATGTAATTCATGCACTAATATTTTTAAAGCTTTATTTAATACTTTACATTTCAAATATGAATCAAAGAATATATTTAGGTCAAGTTACATTTTAAGTGACATCAAAGAATATTCTATATGTTAAATATAAAGGCTTAGAATGCCATTTATTAAAGACTAGATTAATCTCGTGGGTATTGCTGTAATTATACCCCCAATCATCTCATGTATGGCATGAGTTCGTGAAGTATTATTCATGGGCCTTCCCTTTGTTTTTGTACATAAAGTTTTATTGGAACACAGCCATGTCGTTTGTTCACATATTGTCTATGTCTATTTCATGTTAGAATGGCAGTGTTAAGTAGTTGTGACAGAGACTGTATGACCTATTGTGCTCAAAATATTTTCCATCTAACCCTTTTTATAGAAAAAAATTGACAATAAGCCAGCACAGAAAGACAAATACTGCACATTCTTATTTCCTATATAGAAGCTAGAAAAGTTGATCTTATAGAAGTAGCAAGTAAAACAGTGGTTACTAGAGACTGGGAAGGGCGGTTAATAGGTACAAAATTACAGCTGGATAGGAGAAACAAGTTCTAGAGTTTTACAGCATCTTAAGATCACTAGAATAAACAACAACTGATAGTATATTTACTAACAGCTAAAAGAGTAGGTTTTGAGTGTTTCCAACACAAAGAAATGATAAATGTTTGGTGATGGAAATGCTAATGACCTTAATTTAATCATTACACATCGTATGCATATATTGAATTATCACACTGTACGCCACAAATATGTACAATTATTAGGTGTCAATTTGAATTATTTTTAAAGGAAAAAGTTTGCCAACCTCTAATATTTAGAAAAACTGAGTCTTACAAAATGAGCCTCTTCTAACCAATATATTGTTTTAAAAGTCTGATGGGAAAAGTTTTCAGGTAGAATAGAAAGTTCTACTCATTGCCAAGTTTGGTGGTTCAGTTTATCGCTCTATTATCTTTCAATCTGAATTTAGCTGCAACCAAACACTGTATATTGACAGAGACATAGAGAACAATTAGCCCACTCTAAGATCAATGATTGTGTGCATTTGCTCCAAGAAGCAACTCTGCTAACAGGTGACCATACTAGAAATGTTCATCTCTCCAGCTCCATCATACTTTCTGTATCCTTCTGAGGGACTGAAGGGCTTACATCCTGTCTCAACCTTCAGCTTCCCACCCTATACAGAAGGTCTCATCATGCAGGGAATAATGACAGCATGTAAAATGCTCTTTGTCAAGGAAGATCTTTTCATCTTGGCAGAATAATTGTGTCAGAGTTTATGTCACAGCATTCCCTAAGGTTTCATCTTCGGATTGTTTGTCTTTTGACCTGCTTCTCAAGTGGAAGTGAAATAAACTCTTCCTGTGTAATTTGGTTGGTGGAGTTAAGATGTGTTTGAGGACACAGTACAATGAACAGAACAGAAGACTGTGATGCCTCCAAGATATCATTGGTCCATCGAAAGAATTAAGTATTTAATAAGTACTGACCTAACTGTCCATATTGGAAAATTAGGGGACAGAAAATAAACAGCATATCTACAAGTATAAATAGAGTACCAGGAAGATGAGTGATAGAAGGGTAATCAGAGTACAGGTTGGGGCCAGTGAAAATCAACCCTTAAAGGAAGTGGAAGTCAGGACTCTTAGAGAGAAGCAGACAGGGGAGAAATTCCTCTAACCTCCCAGCAGAGCTTACTGAAAGTAAGTAGAACAAAGGAAGACAACAGATGCTTAGGGTAATAAGTAGAGAGATAGTAGGAATGTCAGTATCTGCTAGCGAAGCCACTGCACAGTGGAGAAAGCATGACTGATGCTGAGGACTTTGATATGACAGACAATAAGTACATGTGGTTCCTTGATGAGAAATGTCTTGATAAAAACTGTGTCAAATATTATTCTAGAGTTTAGAACAGAAAAACTGATTGAGATTTATAACAACAAAAAAAATCAGTGCAAAAGGAAATTGCAAAACTCCTTGCAACATTTTCCTATTAAATCATGATATCATGGACTTCTCTTTTGGGTGGACTCTATCAAGTTTTGTATTATAAATGGAGGGGTATCACAACCAAGTGTTCTTTGTGTCTTCTCTGGGTGGCTAACTAAGGTATGGGCCAAAAAAAAAAAACCCACTATGTTGCCATCATTCACCTTATTCATTTTGCACCTGGTCTGATTTTTTTTTTTGGTCCTAAATGCATCTTAGTAGCTATTTTCTAAAGCAGGCAATTCCATAGCATTAAGTGCACAGATAGAAGAAACAAAATAACTTATTAGTCCAGGAGAAACTAGAGGGAGGAAAAAGATGGAATATCACCACTGCCTTGCTTTCTTATAAAACATACAGTTGAATGTTAAGTTACATATCCATTGCCCATGTACTGTGTAGGTTCTCAGACCTAAATGAAATCTCAGAGCTAAACTATGTTGTCCTAGTTTCTTTATTTTATAGCTGTGTGTGTGTGTATTTTTCTGTACTGAAAGCAGAGACTTGGAAACAGCCTGATAAAAGCCAGTCCTGTGTTGTATATGGCAGAAGGAACACAGTAAATACAAACACAGCAGAGCATTTCCCTTTGTTGACAACCTTATTGTCTCCCCTTAATGCATTGTTTAGAATAGCAATTACGTGTCATTTCCCATTATCTTATACACAAAACCAATACCACACAGCCGTTGCTTTTCTTTTCAACAATTGATCATCATGAATATATAAAGGATTTGTGTGCTGGTGAAACATGTCAAGACTGACAGCTCAGAGCCCAAGAGCACGGCTGAAGCAAAGAACAGGTGTGTGGCCAGGCAGCTGGAGTGAAATCTCCCCTCTACCTACTCATTTTTGCTTTCCCTGCTTTCCTCCCTTAAAGTGCTTTCCTGTGGGTTGGGAGGGAAAACAGCTTAGAAAGAACCTCTCTTTTCAGGCTGTTTCCCTCTGCCAGAGAAGACTGGCTGACTCTCAAGACGGCAAGCATTTGACCACTGCAACTAGCAGTGAGCATGTCAACTTGCTTTATTCACATCCTCACTAGGGAATCAGAAAGCCAAAGACACAATGGTGATTTCCCTGGTTTTATGGATCTTGACTCCCCCCAGGCCTGCAACACATTTTTGGTTGGTGTGTTCACATTGTCCTGGCATCTGCAGTGTGGGAAACCTTAACTAAGAGCCAATAGCCCCACAGCTTCTCTCTATTAAAATGTGCAATTGGATTTCACATGTGTGTTTCAAACACCATTCAAGGAATAATTTACAGGCTACTATCTAGCCCCACAGCTGTTTTTCCATCCTGTAGACTTAGCTGTTTCTAGGAATCTACCATCCGGCTCCTTAGCAAATAGTCTCCTACTTTGGGGCTGCTCAGCCATTCTTGGCCATGTAAAACTATACAAAATGTATAGTAAGGATTTGAAAAAATACTGAATGAACAAACTATTAACTATTCTTTCCACAGAATTATTCATGTGAATCGCCTTCTTTTTTTTATCCCATCTTCGAATCGGCTTTTGTGTCATCAAAGTAATCACTGCTGATCCACTGATACAGGTTATTTATAGACATTAAAAACAGTACAGGACCAATGACTTTTGTGTAGGCCTCACTAAATAGTTCCCACCCAGAGCTTTAAGTTACTATGTTGTTTCTTAAGAAGAAAAATAAGAATCATTTTTATATACTGCAAATTATTTCTCTGTGGCCAAACAAAAATAGGCCGTCCGTGTTATACAGAGGGCTACTCAATATCACTTTGTCATATTTCTGTGACACCCACCACTCCCCACAGTCCATCCTCTAACAATCTCAAATCACTCCACAAATAGGTTAGGCCTGAGGCTTGGGGTGGTGATTAGTTCAAATGTAAGCATTAATAACATCATCTAAACAGGTGATTTTAAGTTGTCAGCAAGACAACTTAAACTTAAATACTATTACCAGAAAAATACTATACTCATTTCTGATTCTTCTGTACATACTACAGCCCTTGGCAGAGAGTACAGGCTCAATAATTTAATTGAATTCAACTCTTCTTAGTCTATGCAGAGGATGATGATCCACGCAGTGGGTGGGTTTAAAGAATTCCCTTGACCTCTGACTGAGACTCACCCTTCAAGGGAGAAAGACAAAGGAAAAAGAAGGTAGGACATTGAGAAAAATGTGCCAGCAAAAGCCTTTGCTAGCAATGGCACCAAGATGAATTTATTTCATCCAAACAGCTCCAAAAATGTAGCTTCTATGTCTGATGTAAACAATTAATTAAAAATCATATTAATAAAGATCTTACAATTTGGGTCAAATTAGATTTTGCCCTTTTGGTTGCAATCCATCAATCTTTCCTGGTGAATGGAATATCCCATGTGGAAAGGTGACATTTTCTTTACCCTTACACAGGTACTCTCACCCAGCCCTAGATGAATGACTCTAAATTTTCCTAGAAGAAAAAACAAACACCATAGGCTTCCTTCCACATTTTAAAACTACTACACAGTAGCTAAGGAGATTGTGTAGTCACTTCATTACAAGTCCTGGCCATCATAACAAACCTTCTTTGTTAAACAGAAGTCCTTTAAGGCAGGCACACCAGTAAGAAGCTATGGTGTTGAACACTATAAATGATTTGCAAAGGAAAGTCCACCAAGCTTCAAAATTTTTTAAAAAGCAGCTTTTCATCTTAGGACTTACCATTTCATTTCCTCCTACAGGTGTCTGCTCACAGACCTCATGAATAAAGATTACTCATTAACTCTTTTGATAATCTGAGAATTAGACCATGTTGACAAGCTGGGTTGTCAGATCATCAGGTTATCTAAAGAGTGTCTTGTTTTAAACACATACATTAAAAATCACCAAAATTCATATTTGTTATAAACGGTCCCAAAGTCCAGAATTGCCACCAAAGGATGAAAAGTACAAAAACAAAATGACCATTTATTAAATACCTACTACGTGTCAGAGGCTGTATGAGGTATTTTACATGTGTGTACCTTTTGTCATTAATCTCTGAAGATAATTGGTTGAGGTAGATATCACTATCCAGTTTTACAGATGGGTATAAGAAGCTAAGCTTGCCCAGGGAAACCACCATTGAGAGAAGTGAGATTCAAATCCAGGCTTTTGTTCTGCTTTCTTTCCAGTCCACTAAGCTCCTCCCAAGAATGCAACAGTAGACCCTGGGAGACAGTCGTTCCTTAACCTGGGAAGTACTTAAGCTGATGGTGGCCAACTGGCTATTGCAGAAGGAATTCAAGAATTAGAAGGGGCTGGAAGAGAGTAGCTCTACCTCGAAGAATCTGCAGACTTCCTCTATTTCTAAGTAGCTGATTCTGCAATCAACTGAGGTGAGCTGAGAAATCAAAACAGGTCTGTTCCTGGGTCTTATAAAAACAATAAACGATCCCTTTGCTTACTATGCCATACCTGCAGGCCCCAAGGTCTAGAGTCTCACTTTCTCTCCCTTACAAGGCTTTGGCCACACTGCTAGGGAGGAGATCCTCTCCATGGCTTCCTGTATTTCTTCTCAAACGCTAAAACTAAATAGTAAAACTCTCCTCCCAACTCATGCCTCCTTAGCATCCTTTAGCTGTCGGAAATCCCTATGTCACCCCTAAGGTATGATGTGACTCAGTCAAACACACTTCCCCACTCATTCACCTTTTGCATTCCTACTCTGAATTCTGTGTCATTAATGTACACATCTGTCACCCCAAATGCTTCACAGCACATCTTTTTTAGAACAAGACAGGATATAAATAAAAATGAACAAAGAAATCGGCCTGGTACTCCATTCGCTTTCTTGCTTGAAACCACAGTGGAAGGATCCAACTCAACAGGCTCTTTCCACCAGCAACGCTCCCACGAGCGCTGATGGCCATTTTCATCATGGTGTTACACAGATGCTCAACAAGTTCGTTTCCCCTTCCCGCTCCAATTTCTACGCCATTTCAACCTTTTCACATTTCTTCCCTCCCTTGAATCATCATATCTTCACATAAGATTTTCCTCTAAAAAGAATGATTGGCAATGAATCCCAGCCCACCTCAACCCTAAGTGGTTAATTCCAGCTTGGAAGCCCCTTTTTACCATTGGAGTCTTCCACTTCTTCAGTTGGGGTAGGCTTTTGGGAGGAGTGGTGGGCGTGTGAGGAGAGGAGACTGACGATCCGTGGCCTAGGGAGGGTCAGGGCTTTTCCGTGGACTTTGAGGGAGTGTTCCTTCAGCTGGCTGATTGTCATGGTGGAGAATGAGCACCAAGAACACTTGTAGGCATGCTCACCTGGAAGAGGATGGTGACAAGAAATAGAACACGAAAAAGAGGGGAGAAGGGTTTAAGGTCAGGGTGGAAACAAGATAACACAGTAAATTCATTCTCAAGAAGCACTTCTCAAGCTTCATGTTCTAGGAACAAACCCTCATTAACCAACAACCTGCCCATTCCCACAACCACAATGCTCCTTTGGAGTTGAAACTCTTCCATGAACTCCAGAATCTAGTGAACTGGCCCTTTTTCATTTTGGGCTCTACTTACAGGGGTGAAGCTATGAACTGATTCCCCAGTAGGAGGTGAAACCCAACTGCCTATGAAACCTCCTTCAGAAAAACTTCCAGTCCCTCTTCCTCCCTCTCTATGCTAGAAATGACCATATCAGGTTTCATTCAAGGTTGCTTTTTTGTCAGTCACAGAAAATAATATGCTTAATTCTTATTCCAAAGATCTATTAGTGGCTTTTTAAGCACAAAGTCATTCCGTGCAAGCTCTGTTGTGCTATTCTATTCTATACTTCCTTGCTAACAATACATGTTCTTATCCCACATATATACATTTTTGGACCAGTTCACAAACCTCAGCATAGAACTCCATTTCTCTAGCTGGCCAATAGCACAGAAATGGGTAAAAATAAGTCATAATTCATTTCTCTAAGGAAGAGAGCTGTTATCTGTAAACATGGAGGTTTAGGGGGTAGTGTCTGTGTGTGTGTGTGTGTGTGTGTGTGTGTGTGTGTATCTCTAATATTCTTCAATAAAGAGTGTCTCTCAGTAAAAATAAGCACTATTTTTTAAATTAATTTTATGCCACTGAAATATAACACAGATCACCATGACCAAATTAAGTTAGAGTATGATTTACCTTCACCATATGTTACCTTTTAAATTAATTACATTGTAAGAACTAAGAGTGTGAAGCAGGCATGCTTAAATTGTTGGACATATATACACTGGTAAGATCAATTCAGAAAGCCATTTTGCTTTTAAGAACAATAGACTTCGAATTGCTCATGTTTCCACTGGGTGCAGTGGCTCACGCCTGTAATCCCAGCACTTTGGAAGGCTGAGGTGGGTGGATCACCTGAAGTCAGGAGTTTGAGACCAGCCTGACCAGCATGGAGAAACCTTGTCTCTACTAAAAATACAAAATTGGCTGAGCATGGTGGTACATGCCTGTAATCCCAGCTACTCAGGAGGCTGAGGCAAGAGAATCACTTGAACCCGGAAGGCCGAGGTTGCGGTGAGCTGAGATCACACCACTTGCACTCCAGCCTGGGCAACAAGAGTGAAACTCCATCTCAAAAAAAAAGAAGAAAAGAAATAAGAAGTGCTCATATTTTCCAACCCAGCAATTCCACTTCCAAGGGTAATAAAAAGATATCCTTTAATAAATATAAAGCTTTACTTAGAAATACACATCATTTATGCTTGAAAAATATATTAAATAACCTAAATTTATAACCATAAGAAACAAGTAAATCTGGGCATACCCTATTGATGACTTATTTTATTCAATTAAAATAAGTTCTTGGAGTTTATAATAATATAAAAAACAAAAGTAAATAGAAAGGCTAAATATACATATTCAATTACATTAGAGTTACAACTGTTATAAATAATTATGGAGAAAATGACTGAAAGGAAATATATGAAATGCCAACAACAGTGGTGTTTAGATAACAAGATTATGAATGACAGAATTTCTTCTTTCATTTCCAAATTTTCTCTAATGAATATGTATTTTTAAAATTAATTTTTAAGGTGACATTTAAAAATCAAAGAAGAGAAAACAGAATCATAAAGTTTAGATAACAAGATTATGAATGACTATTTCTTCTTTCATTTCCAAATTTTCTCTAATGAACATGTATTTTTAAAATTGATTTTTAAGGTGACATTTAAAAATCAAAGAAGAAGGAAGAGAAAACAGAATCATAAAGTTTTGTGGACCAGTGAAAATGAACAGAGCTGTGGTCTAAGGATTAAAAGAAAAACAGATATTGGAAGATAATTCTTTGTCCTGCTTTTAACTGAGATTATTACTTTTCTGCCACCATGAAAATTACTAAATGGGTCCATAGGTGAAGTGAGCATAGCATCCAAGTTCTGTAATTAAGCCTTCCCCTCACCACTGATGACCCTCTGAGCTTGTATTTCCAAAGAAGTCTTTAAGAAAACCACAGAAAAACTTGAATTCTCCAGCATCACAAAACACAAGGCAGGGCAGAAGTTCAAAAAAGTCAGAGGACCCAACTAGGAACACCAGTCAGTTATATCTCTTTAGGAGTGAGATGACAATGCTGAACATGCTGTTTACTAATATATACAGAACATTAGATAGAATACTACTGCTCTCTTTATTCTAATTTTTCATTTTTTTTTAAATGGAAGCTTGGTTGTATGAACGTTGCTGGTGGCTGTGAGTTGCACAACCTGAGAGAGAATTCAAATCCAGAGGTTTGGGTTAGCACACATTACCTTTTCTCTTTTAAAATAAAATAATCCATCTAGAACAGACAAGATGAGTCAAGAGGCTTTCAGAAAATGTACTGGCTTTTTCCAAGCCACACTCCACTTAGTGGCTCAAAGCCATGTCATGGAGGCCAAGATTCCAAGGTATATGTCAAGAGCTGGATTACGTTGCTCCCAATCTCTCTTACTGGATGCTCTCTTCTTGCCAGCCAGTGAGCATAGGGAGGCCAGTTTGCTGGGTCAGCTCCAAAAGCAGACACTTTAGCTTAATACGCTGGCATCAGTGTGCAGTCTCTGATGCTCTCTTCAAGTCTTTCCCACAGGCCAAATCATCTCCCAGCTCTTGCTAGTAAAAGTGCTTTCGACAAGGCTAAGGCCTATGGGCAAAACTCACCAGGATAGTGTCCCAGCTGGATAATTTACAATATATACAAGTTAGAAAAGAGAGATTTGAACTCTGAAGCCACTCACACCATGGACTTTAGTAAAAATTTCCCAAAGACAGAAAAATATGAAAAGATAGAGAAAAAGCCCCTATAGCTAACTTCCCTGTCCCATCCCTGACTCCTAGTGGAGCTTGGGCAGCTGGGAGCCCTGGGTAATGTTACTGCATTAAGTCAGTTTGACAAAATCCAAGAGTCAGAAGATAGTGAAGAGACATGGTCCTGTTTACACAGAGTATGAGGAGCTGGCAATAGCGAAGGACCCAGGTTCTGAGCGGTTCTTACGATACTGTTCAAAGTGTTGCCAAGGGTTACACAATGCTTCCCCTTTAGGAGTACTGTAGGACTAAAGAAGATGATGCACATAACACACCTAGTGCAGAGCCTGGGGGTAAGGAATGTTTACAATGCATCAGATGTCAACAACAGCGGTCTTCAGATAAGATTATAGATTGACTGACCATAGTTCTTCTTTCATTTCCAAATTTTCTCTAATGAATAATGAGATGAAAAAACAAACTCATAGAGACCAGTACAGCTCCTAGACATTCATAACCTAAAGTCAGTTTCTATCTTATGTATTGAAACATATCTAAGGGTATTTCTTGAAAAATCTCACACAACTTGAGTTCCCTTTGTCCTTTGTAACTTCTTAAGATGGTAACTTTATTTTAGTTGGGAAGTCTTTTTAGTAGATACAATAGTTCTTGGCAATTGCACTGGAAAGTTTAGGCAATTTAGAAATTCCTGTAAAAATCATGAACAGCCTCATTCTAAACTGTTAGTGGCACAAACAGACAAATCATGACACGGGTGACATAGACTTTGTATTATTTTGGATTTAGGTGATTTTGTTTAACTTTTACTTTTTTCTTTATTTTTCTTTACTAGGTGAAAATAAAACTGAATACGCATCCATCTCAAGAATAACATTCTCAAGTGTAAGGCAAGACAATATTTCACTCAATAAAGACCATCAGGTTTCAAACTCAGAGAATGCAAAAGAACTTGTACGTTATCAATGCACAACTCACCAGCATGAGCTTTGAGTATATGTGTTTTCAGCCGGCTGTTATAGGAGGACTTGAAGGAGCAGAGTTTGCATCGGAATGGTTTATGGTGTCCATGGTGGGTTTGCATATGCCGATCCAAACTTGATGCAGAAGGGAAACAAAAAGAAGAATGACAAAATTAAAAACCGCATCCAGCATTTGCTCATTGCCTTTTTCCAGGAATCCCACTTCTAGGTCGTTCAAAGTCCTTTTGTTTAATTTCCAATAATGGCATTTATCAAATTAATTAATTAATTTTCAAGAGTTGTACCTATTCTAAGAGGACAAGAAGCTAAAGAAAGAGATCAAGAGATTTTTTTTTTTTTTTTTGGATTTAAAGATATGGCAGTGGTAGCAGGTCATGGTAAGAATCTTTATTGTCCCTTCTTAGAGCTCTGATAACTGGAAGAGTGTATCTAAAAAGAGAAGGTACAATATGGGTGAATTCAAGCTTCCTGCCAAGCCAGTGAGAGTGCCTATCAATTAGTCTTCTAACTTATTCAAATAACAGAATGGGAATTAGAGAAATTTAGCATTTGAAAAGAGCTGACTTTCTTTTGGAATTCTAATTCTACTTTCATTGTGAACGCCAGAGTAAGGAAGGGAGGTTTTAAAGTGGCTGACCTTCTTGCAATGGGCTGTCTTGTTGCCAGGGTCTATATTAATTTGGAGGCACAGCACAGGCATGTATAAAGGAGTCATGTGATCAAAAGGCTGCACATCCCTTCTGATACACACCACCATGTTTGCTGTACATCTTCCAGAGGCAACTTACAAGGGAGTTGTTTAATTACAATGAACTCCTAGTACTTCATAATAATTATTAGTCTAAAAAAATAATAAATCTACCAAACAAGGTATGGGAAGAAGTTCTAATTTGTATCAGTACTCTAGAGAACTAAATTCTATTCTAAATGCCTCATGTGGGAATGGTACTGCTTACCATTTCAACATATAATGATCTTCTGAGCTCCAAAGCAACATTTTCAATTGCCCCTGGACAGCTCCCTCTGGGTGTCCTTTATTTATCTTAAACTCAACCTGTTCTAAACAAACCCATCAGAGTATTTCTACAAAACAAATTCTCTCCTTCATTTCCTTATTTCTATAAATGGCATTAACCGTTCTCCCGGTTGAGTAGACTGGAAACCTAGGTGCCATTTTTATTTCACTTTGTCAAATACATGCATTAAGTCAATTTTTCCAAGTCAGCGAATCCTTCCCTTCAGTCATTCTCTAACTTCTTGAACTAGCTACTACTATTGCTTCTTAATTCTTTGCTCCCAGCAGCCATCATTTTTTTTCTCATCTCAGGAGCACAAGCCATGGAGTCAGACTACCTGGGATAAAATAATAGCCATTACTTATAGGCTGTGTGTCCTTGGGCAAATTACAATCTGTCTAGTGTTTACTTTTCTTATTCATAAGATGATGATAATAATGGGGCCATACCTTATAGGAGTGTTTTCAGAATGAAATTAAGTAATAGTTAAAGGTACTTAGTACAGTGCCTGGTATACAGTGAGATGCAATAAATGTTAGCAATTATAATTACTTTATTAATTTGATTCTTCCTTTTACCAGTGATTTAGATTATAAAATTTCCTGGCACTTAAAACTCCAAATATGGTCTCCTTTAAAGTATTTAGACCTTATCTTTCACTACTCCTTTACATGTAACTTAAGGATTCGTCCAACTGAACCCTCAGCTAGGTCCCCAGTCAGCTTCGTGGTCTCCTCCCTCAGTTTTTCCTCTACATTTATGTCCTTTCCGAATTATTCAAGTCCTATTTTCCTACTTTAAGCCTTGGCCCAAATATTCCTTAAGCCATAAAACCTACCTGATTCTTTCAAAGTTGGTGTAACATTTCCCTTCTTTAAAACATCATAGTATTTTATTGATATTTTCAAAGATGAGCTTTATTTTGCTGAGTCTGTGGTTTTTTTTGTGTGTTTCTTTTTTTGTTTGTTTGTTTGTTTTTAATTTAACAAACCAACCCTTGACCCTATGTTCCCTTAGGTCACAGACCATGGCCTGTGTCTTTATATTTCTTAAAAGTACAGTACCTAAGACAAGATATATTCAATTATTCACAATTATTCACTGAAGTTCCACTGTGTGTCAGACAATGTGATAGATGCTATTCAATAAATACTTCATGAATTGAAGAGAACCCTACAAGTTTTGTGCCAATGTATGGATCTGATGACAAAGATTAGATACTAGGCTCCGTATAATAATGAAGTGTTTACAACCCATCATAACCTCTGTGAAAAACCACCTCCTTCTTCTGTTCAACAACCACTAACTGGCCCTTTTCCTTTTGTAAGAAGCAAACAGTCCGATCATTTATTCATTAAAAATTTTTTTAAAAAAAGCATGTCAGTCTTAGTCATCTTTATCCAAGACTGTCCAAAAGCATCACTGAATATTTATCTCTCTTTTATACAGCTGAAAGAAAAAGGCAACAAAAAAGTTCTTAAAACCACCCCTTTCCATGGCCCCAAAAAGCCTTACCCACCTATTCCAAATTTACACTTTCAAAGCTGTGATGAGTAATGGGAAGCCCCCTCTCCTCAATCTCCCTTTATGTTAAGCAAATCTTTGGAACCCATGAACTTCCTTACCTTTCAAGGTCTTCTGAAAAATTGCAAGCAATGTTTCTTTGGTCACATGGGTTCATAGTCCTAATTTTACCTCTTTAGCAACTCAGTTTTCCAAATGGACTTTACTTCCTCAAGCAATGATTAGATTTTGGCTGAACGTCTGATAGATGAATCAGGAGACTCATCTACTCTCCATAGCTGCATTTTCCTTTGGGCAAATCATAGAATTCCTCCAAATCTCATTTTTAAAAAGCCACCATTTGCCAAATCTAATGCCATCCAATCAATCTCCTGTCCTCAGCCCCATTTTACAGATGTGGTGACTGAGGCTCCAGGTTATACAGCAGCAGGTGTGAACCATGAGTGGGGCCTTCTTACTCATCCAAACTTCTCCTTTAGCTTACTGCCTTCCACTATGACATCTTCTCCCAGTAACCACCAGTGACCCCCCAATAGCACTTACTTGTGCCTGAAAGCAGAAACAAAGGAGCAATACTGGCAGCTGTACTTGTCCTCGCGGGTAAACATGGCCAGGGCCAGGTGGCTCCTCTCATGAGAACGCAGCCCCTGCATGGACATCAGGACTCTGTCACATTGACTGCAATGGTATCCCCCCGGCCGGGTTTCATCCTCCAACATTCCATCAAGCAAGCAGTGTTCACCATCCACCCGGCCCACCAGGGTGCCACTGGCGTCTTTGGCTGCTTCCAATCCATCCAGGAACAAGTGGGCAGGGTCATCCGCCTCCTGCTAAGAGAACCACACACACACACATGCCCCACCAACAAAATAAATATCCATCATCATTGCCCCCAGCTTTCTTTTTCTCCCTTCATTCTCCCAAACTCAACAGTGTTTCTTGTCAAAGCTTCCTCCCCTGCCTCTCCGGCTATCCCTAGAGGGAGAGCAAGCCCAACTGTCATTCTTCATGCAGTGGAGGTGATTTTAGGATAACATATCTGGACAAAGGTTGCTACTGTTTGGGAAATGTGAACAAGGGGTTCTCCCACTCTCAAGAGAGTTCACTCACTTCTTCCCCATCTTAAAAGAAAATTCAAACTGCAATCCCATCTAAGCTGACGTAAAGTTGGGATAGGGTTGTGGCTCACAGAAAAAGACAGAAAAAAGGAAGAGAAAGAAAAGCAAGTCGTGTGGTCATTGAGGAGCCCCGGGCCATTATCTGGAATGGAAGTAAAGCAAAAGATCTTGCTCTCTGCCCTCTACCCTGTACATGGTGACTTCACCCTATGACTGGAGACTGCTGCATAATCAATTCAAAAAATTAAGGAGCAGCCTAGTTTTAAGTCACCTGTTTTTTCTGAGATAGCTCTTTGGATTACTGATTACACAGGAAAAGCCCTTCTGTCTCTCTCACATGATCCCGGGAAACAAGCCTGGGACACACCACAGTGGTATATGAAAGAAGCTGACTGCTGCTATCCCGTGTTACCACTGTGCTGCCAAAGACAGAACGCTTCAGTCTTCAATGAAGAAAAGTAGAGGCTTTATCTTCATGTTAAATTGGCAAAATAGGATGTAAGCTCAAGAAGGGCAGATGACAAAAATATATTCACATGTACCCATAGAGAAAGGGCAGAACCCTGAAATGACTTCTGTATTAATAAATAATAGGGCTTAGTAATATCCTGGAAGACGGGGATGGTGGCTTGGCTATTGACGTCGTGGCTGCTATTAGGATTATGATGTTCAAAACAGGTGGTCTAATAAAAGTCAGGGGGAAAAGGGAAAACACTTGTCAGCGTCATATGGGAGAGGGGATGGAGGAGACAAGCCAGGTCAAAGGGCTTTCGGGGTCAATTGTGACTTAAATGCTTTTAGTTTTAGATTTAATGTCTCTTGCAGTCCCCAGAGGACCCAGGATAAGAAGACAAAGAGATTCTCCTAGGCTCTCTGCCTCTTCAGCCAGATGAGAACAGTAAGAAGTCAGGAAGTGAGAGGAGCATAAGATGATGGGAACAGAACCCACTTGATTCCTCTTAAGAGCTCAGGCAACTTGGAAGAACGAAGACCTAATGGCACTAAACGCAGAATAGAAGGACGACCCGAAGCTCCTAGACCGAGAATCCTGGACCTTCTGCTGCCACCAAACTATCCGCGTGGAAGGAAACCAGATCGAAACTCGACCTTCCCCTGTACAGAAAGATGAGGAAGGTCCAACCTGCAAAGAAATCAAAACAAGCCAAACCAATCCAAGCATAATTCAGGAATGCCCGCATTTTGAGATGCTCTTTCCTGAGCTGCTTTGGGCAACGGGGTTAATAAGTAACTCGAATCGCTCTCACACAAGAATGCTCATCCAGACCTTCCAGTTCTCACCTTCACAGCAGCTGACACAGCTGGGACATTGCCATACTGGACGTGCTTTCGGAGGTGATTGCAGATGGCTCGGAGCGTTGGGTGCACTTCCACACAGAATTTACATTTGTAGCCCACCACTTTCCTCTCCTTGATCTTTGGCACCTCTTCTAAGTGACCAAAAGGCTGGTAAAATACAGTGGTAGCCATCAGTACTCCGAGCCCTCCCTCAATCGTCGGAATTTATTCTTGCAGTTTACTACCATATTTTATTTTAAAGCAGATTAGCAGGTTAAAAACCAAGGGAGATATAGGCGAGTATTTTTATATAACATATTTGTCAGCACCATGGCACACTGCCTACTATGCAAAGTCTTTGGAACAAATGCATTACGGCTTGTGAGTAGAGAAGATTTCTGTGCAGAAGCTCATCGTCACTGCCACTAAGTTATCTGGTTTTCAAGCCAGTTTCAACTAGGCAGGTGCAACGTTGTATAGCTGTGCCATTAATGAACTTCTTGAGAAAATAAAATCTACTCCTGGAGACGTTAGGTTCATGTAGCAAACACTGAAGACCAAGACATGGCTGAGAAGTGCTAATGGTACCAAGAGACAGCCCACACTGCCTTAGGAAAGCGCGAGCGTTGTTGTAAAACTAGGCTTCAGATAAAGCTACTTGGCAGAAAAACATACGTAGAAACCACCCCAAACCTCCCCTGGGGAGCCATGGGCGGAGTCAAAGGCAAGGAGGGAGGGGAACGGGACCAAGGAGAGGGGTGAGCACAGAATGGGAGATAATCAAGCTCGAAATGTTTAATTGACTTATTGAGCTCTCTGGCAAGCTAAGTCACTAGGAAGCCTGCAGCAGTTTGGCTGGCAACGAAGAAGTGCATGTGGGCACCAGTGATGAGAGGCCTCCTGGGGGAAGGGAAATCAAAACATATCCTTACCCTCTCTTGTTTGAAATCTGCAAAAGCACCATCTGCATATTTCTGCTTGCTCAAAAGCTGTTTCCTCCTCTCCTGACGTTTGGCACGCTTCTGGAATTCCTCATTGTGAATGTTCAAGTGTGAGGTCAGCTCGGCTGTGCTTTGCAGTTTGCTATCACAGTGCTTACACTGGTAGGTGGAGTTCTGCAAGCGGGGGCCGTTGCCCAGAATGATGAAGTCCCTCTTTAGGTCCCGACTGTGGTGGTCAGTGTAATGCATGCACAGCAGCTCTGCAGTGCTAAAGGACAGCTTGAAGCATTTGATACAACGGAAAGGGAGCCACTCGATTTCCTGAGCTTCACCCTCCACCTCGGCTTTCTCAAAGCTGCCTCTCTCCTCTTCTTCCATCAGCGTGGGCTTCTCATGCTCATCTGCATAGACGGCTGTGAAGTAGCCCCCCAACTTGCTGGCATGCTGCTTCTTTGGGAACACCCCTGGATGGCGCTTCATGTAATGGGACACGATGCCCTTCTTGCTGAATGACTGGAAAGAACACAGGGAGCACTTTTTCTTCTCCACTGCCCGCCGAAGTTCCTCGCTCAGCTGAGGGGAGTCATCCTTGGGCGGAGATGGGATGATCACCTTGTTGGGCTTGTCACTGATGGTCCTGGAGGCTGCCAGGCAGTGGGTGTAATACGCATCGATGTCGTGGCGCTTCTGGTAGTGAGCTGCCAGACCTTTGCGGATGGGGTTGGTGTAGGCACACAGCGCGCACTTGAAGAGGTTGTTCTTGCCTTCTGGCTGGGCTCGGACATTATTGTGCTTGATGCGGTAGTGCCTGGCAATCCCCTTCCTCGTGGAGCAGAAGTACTTGCAGAGCTGGCACCGGAACACAGTGTGGGAGACCAGGTGGGAGGTAGAGAAGTGAGAAGTGGACATGGGCTCCTCTCCCACCTCCTCCTCAGTGATGGAGACTTGGGAGGGGCTCACTTCAGTGGTCATCTCAGGCTCGAGGGGGACTGGCAGCTTCGGGGGTGACTGGGAAAAGACATCAAATTCAGGCTGATTGTGATACTTCTCATAGTGGATTTTGAGTTTCTCCAAAGTGCCGTGTGTGTACGGACACAGTTTGCACCGGTAGGCACCGTACCCTTGCTTGAAGATTCTGCTCGTCTCCTCCACGTCATTCTGGGATATGTCAGCAGACTGCTCTACGTCGTGTACAAAGTCCTCAGCAGTCACCTTGATGGACGGGTGTCGCTTCTGGTAGTGGGTCAGGACGCCATGGATGCGAGTATTGATGTACGGGCAATGCCTGCATTTGTAGACGGCACCTGGGTTGATGTCAATGTCCTGGGCAAAGTCGGCAGCCTTCACTTTCATGCCAGGGTGCTTCTTCCCATAGTGGGTGAGAAGACCGTGTAAGTTATTATACTCAGATTGGCATACCGTGCACTGGTATGGGGTGGAAGATATGGCGGGGTTGGCTGAAGCCAGTTGCAGGCTTTTCTCTGGGGAAAGTCTTGCATCCTCTGGACATTCAGCTTCCTGCTCCGGGAGAGGGGTGGGTATACTGTTTTCACAATTCACAGGACCTGTCAACTCTTCGGACGAAAGAATGGGCTTCTCCACAGCATCTTTCTCCTTGATGATGTCCAGCAGCACTGACTCATCACCATTCATGGCCCAGGGGTGGAATGCTTGGTAGTGATTGGTGATGTCCCAGATGGAGACAGCTTCAAAAACACAGTCCCTGCATCTGTAGGTTTTGGCTTCGGCTGGCATTGTGAGAGAGGGAGGGGATGGGTCTGGCCCAGCCCAGAGTTTAGTAGCCATGTAGGTGTAATCAACATAGTGTTCTGGATGCCTCCGTTGGTAATGTAGGAGCAAACCACTAGGCTCCGTATGGGAGTAGATGCACCACTCGCAGTGGTAGCCAGCTTCTATCAAGCCATCTAGAAATGCCCATCGCATGATGGACGTGACTGTGGCTTTCAGGGCAGGGTGGTCTTTCTTGATATGCTTCCTCAGTGCATAGAAGTAGGGGGAGGTATATGAGCACTGCCTACATTTGAGTGCTCGGAGTTTTGTTTTGTCCCGCTCCAGATTAGAGGGGGAGACGAGCATGCAGCTGGCAGGCTTCTTCTGGTTTCGGTCACAGAGGCTTCGGATGGTGGCCGTATGCTGCCGGATCACATCTGCGTTGGCCTTGAAGTCTCGGTGCTTCTTCTGATAATGAATGAGTACCCCTTTGACCGTCCGGTTCCCATAATCACAGTGCTGGCAAAAGAACATCTCATTCTCCACAGGAGGGCCATCTCTCTCAGAGCTGCTTCGGTTCAGCTGTTGCATGGGGGCGGGTGGCCGGGGGGAGCCTTGGGGCCCTTCGACCCCTCTCATCATTGCAGCTGTGGGAGGAGCCTGTCTGATATATTTGGCAGTAACCTTTATTTCTGGGTGTCTTTTCTGGTAGTGGACAAGCACTCCCACAACTGACCGATTGCTGTAGGAACAGTGTTTGCAGTAGTAAAGCTCAGTACTGAGGTCTGGTGGCGGGGGTTGTGGGGGGGGTGGGGAACCCATGTTGGACATTTTGGGAGACATTGGAGCACCCACCTCAAATGATAATTGAGAAAGGGCAGAGCCCCTGTCCACAGACACCATTCGCATAGTTTTCTGGATCCTAAAGTAGGAAGCCTTTTCTTCGGGGTGTTTCTTCTGATAATGAACCAAGACAGAATGCATGTTGGGGCTTGCAAATGAACAAACATCACAATCATAAACAACAACAGTGTTGACCAAAGGGTCCTTCTGATTTTCACATTCAGGACTAAAGGTCTTGGAAGGAGTATTTTTGTTGAACGTAGCTGGCAAACCACCACCACGAGCCACGGGTGTGGAAGTCACCATGTTCTTGGGAGCCGAATTCAGAATCTCCCTCAGGGTCTGGGATTCTGTATTCAGCCCTTCCTGCTGCTCCACGACATAGCTGGAAAATATCATCGCATTGTTGATCTTCACCGTGGGATGCATTCTTTGGTAATGTGGCATCAGGCTTCTAACATTCGGGCTCGTGTATGAACAAAACCGACACCGGTAGATCAGGTCTGAGTGATCAAAGTTGAGTACATTCATGGCTTCTGGGTGGTGTTCGCCGTAATGCTGCTGGAGATCTTCAAAGTTGGTGTAATCAATGTAGCATTCCAGGCACCTGTACACCGCACTGTGATCATTGGGGTCCAAGATGTACCTGAAGCTGAATTTAATGTATGGATGCATTCGTTGGTAGTGGGTGCTAACACTCCGGGCAGATTTGTTGTTAAAGTCACAGTGTTTACAATAGTAAAGCCTTCCAGAGTCACCAAAGTCTGTGTTTTCATTATTGTGCTCAGTCCCATAGATGGGAGTTTGAGTATTCAGTAGAGCAGTATTGGAAACTTGGTGATCTTTCATGTTTGTTGAGGAGCCGTAATAATCCTCTTCATCTTCAGAAAGGGTGAGCTCAATCTCAGCCCCATTGGTTGCGTTGTAATCGTGGGTGACGCTTCTGAAGTTGGGTTCCTTCTGGGACTCACTGGTATCTCTTGCCCATATCTGTTGGGCAGAAAAGGAACTGGGAACCTCTATGATGGGTTCTGTCGGCTCCTCCTCCCTGTCCAACTCAACCTCTATCTCCACTTCATTGTCTTCCTCTTCCTCTTCATCATCCTCAACATTGATCACTGCATCTTCCTGCTGTTTGGTTTGGTTAATTTTGCTCTGAAGATTGCTTGCTATCTCGTCAATCCTGGTTCTCTTCTTCACGGGTGACAAATCTAGAGGAAAGTCATTGGTGAGCTTCCTAGAGGCCTTAGCTACGAAATTGTTCTTGGAGGACAACCCAAGAATTGAGGTCTGACTTTTCTTCACAGTGTTGCTGGAAGAGGGGAGGCTGTCTGTCTCATTTTCCAATGGTAGGCTCGAGGGCTGCCCCTCGAATTTTGGCAAGTTGTCACAGAATGAATGTTTATGCTGCTGATGGACTCTTAGCCCTTTCAGAGTCGTGGTAGAGTAATTACACATGGTGCATTTGTAAGGGTGCAGAGGTGCGGCTTGTGTGGGTGGCTGTGGCTGCTGCGTTGGTGGTGGCTGTGTTTGTGGCAGGGGTGGCACCTGATGTGATGGCTGCAGCTGTGGTGGCTGTGGCTGCTGCAGTGGTTGTGGCTGTGACGGTGGTGGAGGTGGCAATGGTGGTGGTGGTTGCGGTGGCTGTTGTTGCTGCAAGGGATCCAACATGACTCCTGACTTTCTACCATTGATGCTTGAGCTATCATAAGACACCACACCTTCATTCAGTGAGGAAGAAATGCTTTCACTCTGGGAATTCACAGCATCCCAATCTGATGTACCCGTGTGACACTGTTTGTGAGCCCCAAGTTTCAATGAGCTCTTGCAAGTAAACGGACATTCGTCACATTTGTAGACAGCTGTCTTTCCAGATAAGTGGATGTTTTCTATGTGACGGGAGATGCTACGTCGATGCATGGTGAGGAAAGGACAAAAGGGGCACTGGAACCTATTCATAAATCTTCTAAATGGAATCCCCTTGGTCTCCAATAATTTGTTGCCATCTGAGCCCATCAACTGCTCTGCAGACAGGCCTGATGTCTGGTGATCCATAGCATTTAAACCATTCTCACTGTCTATTTCATTTAACTCTTCATCAGAACTAGAGTCATTTAGCATGCTGTTAGTTTCCAGGTCAGCAGAAGAATTGATCATGTCAGTCATTCCATAACGGGATCTCTCTGCCAAGTTAACTAGACCAGAATTGTGAGGTGACTTCGGCTTCATCTGAGGGTAAGACATGGGCGAAAACTTGGAAGCTGAAGAAGAATTGGGTCTCATGATGGAGTTGCCTATGGAGCCCCTGAAGTTGGAGACGGTAGTATTGGGTATCTCCCGGCTTGCAGCATTCATGCTCAGATAGGTGGAGTTGGAAGTGGGGCTGGGGGAATTCTTGTTCGGCACATCAGGTAGACTAGTTCCTTCTTGTTGCTGTCTGAGACTGGAAAGGATCTTGACCATACTGCGGTGTTTCTTCATCATGTGGTCACACCAGCGTTCTCGGCGGGGGGTCTGGTAGCTGCACCACTCACAACAAAAGTTGCCTCGAGATTTGGTCAAAGGCTTGACCATAGACTCTAAGATGCTGCGCTCCACAACTTCTGCTGGCAGTTCCTTGCAGGGGTCCTGCAGGGATACGGGCGGAACCACAGGGTCTGGCATTGGAGCAGGAGCAGGTGGGGCAGCAGTAGTCTCCTTCAAATTGTTTTTGTGATACATCTTCTGATGTTTAATTATTCTTGCCCTTCTTGGTGACTTATATGTGCAAAACTGGCAAGAGAAGACCTTTCCAAAACCCTCGTGCATCATGATGTTATAATTTAAGGATCCTGGGACAGGGGGTCCTGCCGAACTCCCTTCAGCTTGAGCTCCATGGACCTTTCTAGTGTGTTCTATGAGGAGGTTTTTTGACCTGAAGTAGCGTACACAGAACTTGCATTGAAAAAACTTGTTTGTTGGTTTGGGATTAGCGGCAATATGCTGACCATAATATCCTGGACTGTGGCTATAGTAACTTCCGGTCCCCAATGTAGTTGCATTTTGACCTAAAGAAAAAGCATAAGGAAAGTGAGAGGTTTAAACAAAGCAAAAGAGAATTAAGACATTCAATCATGCAAATCAGTACCATCCAATTATTCTTCATTATTAAACATCACATGCAAAAGGCCCGAAGTCTCAAGATGAGGCCCTGAAGAGTATTTGTGAAGCATCAATGAACCTACATGTATTGCAACTTCTCATGGATAAAGATGCAACACACAGCTTTAGGTATCCTCCTTATCTCCATAAATGAGCCACACAGCTATAAAAATACAAGTTTCATAAATTTTAATACTTTTTCTAGAACTTTCCAAGCTATTACCCTGTTCTCAAAATTAAAAGGTAGGATATATAAGGAAGCTTTTGAAAGGATAACCACCTAAGATACTCAAGAAGAGATACATGATGCCCAAACCACAAAAATGGCTAGCAAAGCACAAGAAACTATTAAGAACCATGGCTATAGGCGAAAAGGAAACAAGAGCAATTAAAATACATTGGACGTGCTGAGTTTAGTATAGATTTACCTGATAAATCTTCTGCAATGGCAAATTCATCCTTTATAGAAGAAAACTCCACCTCTGTTTGATTACAGGCATTCATGGACCCGGATCGTGGCTCATTCGCATTGTCCTCAGCAACATCAGTTGGCTGCAGAAATGCCGTGTGGACATCCTGAATGTGTGCCTTGAGATCTTCGTAAGATGGGGCTCTGAAATCACAGCCATCACACTGAAGCACCTCCATGATCTGAGTCTACCCTCTCACATTAGGAACCTGTGGCAGAAGTCAGAACAACACATCTTAAGGAATGTACTAATCACATACCTTGAGCTGATGGGGCTATATATCCATTAATGGGAAAACATTCCAGTATCGGTAGATTTCTCTTATTGGACTTTGCCTGGAACACTGGCTAAAAACAGGCAATCGGACATAATGGAGATGGTGTCCTTGACTTCATAACTTCAAAGAAGGAAAAAAAACAGATAAACATTTTCTTGCTTGATATATCTTCCAATGCCATTTGTCAAGGAAACGCTTAATACTTCAAAAGTTTTAGAAGTTTCTGAGTTTCTCCACTGAATCCAAATTTCTTGGTAACTTAATATTGGCTTTGGTACTGCCTTGGACTCATTTTTTTTTTAAACTGGAACCATCTCAAAAGTAAAGAGGATGTCCACACAGAAGAAAAGGAAAATTTCAACCTTCATTAGCTGTTTATTTAATATTGTTACCTTGGAGTTTTATCACCAAATGGTGTAGCATTTAATCTTGTGAGTGGAGGTAGAGTGTTTTTGTTGTAGCTTTTCTCATTTTAATAATTTTGCAGATATTGGGGTGTATCTCTCTTTCCTTCCTTCTCCAAATAGTTTACTTGTGGGTTTTTTTTTTCCATGAGCTAAATGACTATTTGATCTTTTACGACCTACCAATTATAACCTAACAGCTTCTTCAATCTAATTAGGTCATAAAATATTTCTCATGAGGTTTTCAAACAACCAACTTTGGATGACAATCCAGTGTCTGTTTAAAAGTTGCACCTTGCCACCTCAATTTGAATTAAGACAACAGAAACCTGCATTTTTGAAGAGGAGCTTCTAAGTCATGACTTTATCTTTTTCCACTTATTTCCTTTACAAACATGAAGCATATACCTGGATACAATAAACTGTGAACCTGCTGTGGAGTAAATCAAAACTTGCCCAGCTACCTTCATTCTCCTATTTTTTACTGTATGACTGAAATATATAGAAAGCTTCACACTAACTGAATGGACAGTCCCACCATCAAGAAGTCAAACATATATTAGAAAGGTGGAGTCCTTCCTATCTTAATGTACATCCTAAGTTGAGATACAGTGTTATTATCTTAATGAGTAAGTTACTTCATTAAGATCATCACAAACTCTACTGAGACACTGTAATCTAGAACCAGATGTCCAAGAACTAATGCTGTAGCCAACGTATTTTATGATGTAATACTCTATACTTTACTGTAAAAGATAAACTATTTCTGTAAATAGAAAAAAGTCCAGTAATAATATGTCAAGGTAGTGAAAGGAGTCATCACACAAGGATTTTCTATCAAAGAATGTTCCTCCTGATCGCCTGCTAAAATAACTTCTGGCAAGTCCAGTTCTGGACAGACTGAGCTTGCAGAGTGAGCCGCAGATATTTACCTCCTCTTCTTTCACCCAGCAATTTATCCTTTTTCAATAAACATTGAACTGTGCACCAGACTCTTTTCAGCTAAGTCTCAGTATTCCAGATACACAAGCTTTTATGTCTAAGCACCAACCCAAATTGTGTGGAAGAGGTTGCTATCAGCTCTGGATCAAATTACAGCAGTCACTGAGGCCCCACCCCACTTCTCCTTTCGCACAGTCCATTAGACCTGAAAACAAATTTTTCCATGGTGCAGACAACTCCTGCATTTAGAACACTTCACAGAAAAAAGCAGATCATCCAGTGTGCACTCCCCATCCCCCAAGCTTAGTCCTTTCATCTCAGCCAAACAAGCCACAGCTCTGCTGAATGTGTTTATCACACTTTCAAGAGATATGAGCTCCTGCGTCACTGAAGCTCTAAGACTCACTAAGCTGCCCTAGTCCTCTGAGCTTTAGGGGCAGCCATTTTAGCTCAGAGCTTCTCCTCCGTGCACAACATGGCTTCTCCTGGATTCTGCTAGGCTAACAATCAGAAATGAATGCTAGAAGAGCAGGCTGGGCTCCTCCTATGCTCTTCTCTTCCCAACAAAGAATTAACTGTTTTCATTTCTCTCTGAAAAGCAGCACCTTTCTCCTCCTCAAATGTCATTCACCAAGATCTCCAAAGGTTCTTTTATTCCATGATTGATATGCTGGTTCGTTAGTCCCAGCAGAGCTCTCTGGTCAGAGCAGGATGACCCTGGGGCCAGATCCTGTTCTACACCAGGATTTAGGGGTGTAGTGGGGGGACCTCCAGAATGCCTTGGCTTCTTGGGAGTCGTCCTTCCACACACAGAAGACATACCATCCGACTCTGCTTGCCAGATTCCAAAGTCTAATGACCTTTGTTAATCACCAGCCAGTCTGTCTGCATCAGCAGACCCTGCCAACAGACACACCCTTCAACACAAAGGCTGTAGCTATTCCTTTTAAAGGAGGTTCTCTGAAAGCTCCATTGTGTAGCAGAGAGGAAAACAAAATCTCTTCCCTTCAAAACTTCAAGCCTTTAGAAATAATGCAACAAAAGGCTTTCTGCTGTGTGTCTTTTGGAAAGTTTGAGCCTGATTTGCACAACATCAACAAAAGTTACGGTTCTGCAGAAGGCAAGCAGGGCACCTTCGGCATTAAGTCATCCACCTAGAGATGATATTCATCTCTCTATGCAGTTCTCTAATATTTCGGTGCCTTCTGAAGCTATTATCAAGGATGCTAACTTCACTGGACACAAACACAAACTAACAATCTCCTTGTTCTGCTACAAAGGAGATTAAAGGGTTATAAGATCAGAAAAAGCCACTGATTTGGAAAAAGAAGAGATGATGAAAGTGATTTCCTAATGGGTTCTAGCTTTCATGTTGTTGCAGTCTCTGACTTAAAAATAGCTCAGAGCCTTAGAAGAGGTTAATCTCCAGGCCACTTGAGAGAACCAGCATAAGATACAGCGGAATGGCCTTCAATTTCATGTTTGTTCTAAGTACTGAAAGGAGGATGTAGCCTATTTTGAAAGCCATCTTGCCTTTGTGTACACATGTCTCCTGAAGATGCTGACAGAAGAAGCAAACAGAAATTGTTGGCATGGCCCAATCACAGTGATAGAAACTTGATGTGTTTATGAGAGGTTGCATGGGCACATGTGCAAAAAGTGAGATCAAGTAGAGAAGGGAGTAGGGAAGGACAGAGACACATGAGGATGACCCATTCATCAACCACAGTATGTTTTCCCAGCAGATGGTAATCCTCTAAGAAACCAAAACTGAGAAAAAAAGGTGAGAAATAAGCTCTGCATATTTGACTGCTTCATCAATCCCAAAGAGCAGCAACCCTAAGAGGCTAACCTAGTCACTGATCTGCTATGATACTATGATTTTAAATTAAAAGCTTTGATCTCATATCTACTTATTTCATTTAATAGTACCATGATTATGAAATTAGCAATATACTTTTTTTCTCACCAAAATCAGCAAAATCAAAAGTAGAAGAGGAAGTTTCTAAACTAACTAAAAACAGCCTATTTCAAAAGGTCATGAGATGAATCTACAAATCGAACAAGCACTTCTGTCTCTTACCCCCAGTGTATCTCTAGGCCCTAGAAAGTCACATAGGCTTCAGATGCCTAGACTTTAAACACCACCCATCATCATGATGATGCCTGCAAGGTAAACACAGATTCATTCTAAAATGACTAGCACCTAATGTGACTGGTCCTCCTAACATGAAATCCCTAGACCATCCTAATTATGTGCTGCCTTTAGTACCACTTACTGGTTGCTGGTTTGTTCAGTTTGCATTTATAATTTGAGGATTTCAAAATGTGAGGTTTTGATGGGAAACTCAAAATCCAATTGTTTATGTTTGACAAACTCTTGAAGATATAAAGAAAATTCAGAGATGATGTCAGAGATTTCAAACATACATACAGAAATGGGTAACGATAAATTACAGTCAAAGGCTGCTCATTTTCAATCTTAAGAACACCAATTTTAATTTATACTACCTGCCACCTACTTTCTGTGCTCAGAATTCCAGGGATCCACTATGCCTCAGTTCTCCCTCCTGTGAAGGAGGAAGAAGACCAACCACAGCTTCATCATCCATCCTTCCAACTTACTGCTCAGACGTAACTGGAGCATGGAGGCATTGATGCTGTACAGCATTCTTACAGGCCTGCCATCATCACTTGGTCCAGGTCAGCTTGGCAAACACTGCTCTTTAGTTTGAGGGCCCAGGAGCATAAATGTGGTCCTCAAGTAAAAATCCCAGCTGTCTTCAGGAAGTGACCAAATTAAAAGTCATAGGCCTTGTCTGGATCTAACCTGTTCTCTGACTGAAGGACTGCAGCCCAGAAATAAAGCTGTGAAGTACCACAGCCATGTGATTCAGTAGCAACTAATTACAACCTTCAAAGCCTTTGAGAAATAGAACCAGAAACACCATAAGGTGCTTTTCCTCTGTCCACTCCAGAAACCTACTTTCATTTATAAGACACTGAACTCTCCAGTTCTCCTCGATCATAATGCTAATAAAAGGTTCTCATTAGCACCTGTTGTTTGAACTTTTGTTAGTTTCCTTTCTTATGAATGGAAAACCACTTATCCAAGGACAGGTAATAGAATACATAAATTCTGGAACAGTTTGACTAGAAAAACAGAAAAATCAAGAACCTAAAGTTCATTGTAAAAAATGTATTTGCAGATAAGAAACTGTTGATATGCTGGTGTCAAAGAGTTGTGATGTATATTGAGAAGTTAATATTTTTAATTGCAAGCCCCAGGACCTTAAGATGAAAAATGATTTTTTTTTAAAAAAGGCACTAGTAAATTTGTGAATGTTGGTTTGCTATTCTTAGCAACAAAGGGAGTTCTATGTCACTACTAATCATTTACTCTTGTTATGGCTGAAGTGGAAGTTCTAATAATTTAATAATAATTTAAAGCATCTTTCCACAGAGTAATGAAATGAAAAGGTGAGGTGAAATCTCTTTCAGGAACAGTAGTTATGGAATCAAAACTACAAATGCAAATACAGAATGTCCAAATAAATATATATAATTATATATATAATTAATTACATACATGTATATGTAATTAACTTTCTTGATTTAACTTGAATTCATATATGGGCATATGCCCTCCTAATTTAATAAAAGCTGGGGCAGAATCAGTTCTTTTCTGAATAAATACAAATGACATAGGTACTAGTAGTTCCATGTTATAGTGTAAAAAAATAAACCAGCAAAGTAAACCAACAAGCAACTTCCAACAACAAACTACCTCCAACAATCCCATAGCAATTGGTATTATTATAGATTCTGGCTCACCATGTGGTCTTCAAATGTCCTATCAAATGTTTTATACTGTTTGCTACATGATCTAAGCAGTTCTGTGTACTCTTGGCAATTTACCACACTAATGAAAGGTTTAACATATCAGGGAGGATAAATAATTAAGGAATTCAGAAGGGAGACACAGCTGTTCTTCAAAACCAAATTTTCAGAAGAGAAAGGATTAATTTGCAATCACATATGTAACCCCCAATATGAGACTGAATTTAAATAGTAGCAGGGAAATACCATGAGACCAAGTCCTGCCAATGCATGTGGCCTCTGTTGTATACAGTTGGCCTGGTCCATCTGTGGGACCTTGTACATAAGCACAAAGTCTGAAGCAGGTGATTTGCAGATTAATAACCCAGTCACCTACTGGCCAAGGATGCTAAATTTCAGGTTACTTTTTATTTTAGGTTTGCTCTCCTGCATAAAGTTTTCAAGTGCTACAGAGTACATTGGAGTATTATTTCTTAATAGATACCTTTGGGATCATCATTAAAATGAAATGAGCATCTAGGGAAGTAATTCAAGGGGCTAAAAATGTTGGATATGTAAATAAGAAGTGATTCCGGCTGAGTGACCTGTTATGAAAGCAGGTAGTGAGTGTCTCATACAGAAAGAGATACTACATACCTTCTGGAGAATTCATGCATTCCTTTGCAATGATATAAGGCTAATTGAGGCCAACAGGCCAATAGGCAGTCTGCCAGCTCTCCTGTCCTTAGAAAAGGAAGCATGTGATTTGAATACGGAGATAAAAGGAGAGAAAGGACAAGAAAAAAAAGGGAGGAAGCAGGGTGATATCTCAGTAGCTTTCAGACTTCTTTGTCTGTAAAGGGGAACTTGTGCTGGATAATTCTAATTCTGAGAAGCGGCTCGACAATTTTCTTGAGATGTGGCTTAGAAACAAAACAAAACAAAATGAAGATGCCTCCCCCTCACTGAAATTCTCAAAATGCAACCATGATAAATGAGATTCCAGCTCATCATGTCCTTTCAAATGATGGGAACCCATTCTTGTTGTCCCAAGAATGAGTAAGTGAGAAATAATAAGTCTAGAGTAATTCGCTGAAATGTCATGGGTTCACCAGGAAGTTCCTTGGAAACTCTGCAGCCGTTCTTGCCCTCGTACTTAGAACAAGAGATAACTGATTTCTCTCCTCCAGAGCTAAACCTCGCCCAAACAGCAGAGACAGAAAATCACGGTGCTCCTTTATCAACACTTCAGAATGCTGGCTGGGTTTCTACAGACACTTTTCACACAAGAACTCTCATTATAAAAATTGTAAAATTAAAGGGAAGTTGCAGATATGCTGCTGGGTCTTCATTACAGAACTGATTAAGACGCAGAGTAAGCAGAAGCTGCAGGAAAAGTCATCTTCCACATCATGAAAGACCAAGACATGGATTGAGAACTTTCCCTGGGGGCTGGTCAGCCTGACTGACCTTGAGCCTTGGGGGTGTCTTCATGGCCCAGAGTGTTCCTGGCTCACAAGATTCAGCCAAACATATCAGGTCTCAATTCTGCAGACTGAGTGAATGAATCCAGAAACCATTTTTAACAACTTACCTTGTTTTCTATTACTATGCAAAGAAAAAAAAATGATGTATGGTCATTGACTTGCGGAGGGTGTGAGGAAGTTTTGCTGAAATAACTTCTTTTATCTGGGGAAAGTCTCAATTTAATCTCTCTGAGACTTACTTTTGTGCGCTCATCATTTGCTCAAAATATCAGACAATTCACTTCCTTTAGATGAGAATGATTCTGAGCCTGCCTCCATCAGTGGCAGGCCCTGATATATCAGTAATAACCCTTCCGGTCTATTTTCTTACAGCAGACAAAACTGATTACCTAAGTCTGGCACCTGGATCTGTCTGTCTGTGTCTTTCTCCAAACCATGGTTTCTAATGTAACTACCCCGTGAAGATAAAGTCCTAAACAGCCTGCTTTCTGAAAAGGCAACCAGTGCCTGGGCCTATGTAGACCACAAAGGCTTTCAAGTCCTCGTACCCAAGGAAACTGTGATTTTTTTTTTCTTCCTCTTGGCTTCTGCCTGTAGCAGAAGCCATTAGAAGGCTGTCCTTCTCTCTTATCAAACTAACCAACTGGTCCATTCAGATACATTAGTTTTCCTACCCTTGCTTCAACAAATTAATGCAAGCTTATAGCAGGAAAAACATCATATGTGTTTCTATACGGGACTGGAAGATACCCCAAAATTAGAATATTTTTTTAAATGAAAGCCAAGAAATTTCTTTTTTCTTACAATCCCCAATCTGCTTTCAGCAAGTAAGTTTATTCCTGAAAATTCCTGCATCCCAAGAACCAAGCAGAAAGCTTAGACATTTGTCCACCAACACAACAGTAGACTTTATTACCAGGTGAAAACACTACAGTGCTCAGTTAAGTAGCCAAGCCTCACATTCCATAAATCCAAATGATAAATCCCACTTCTGCCCAACAAAGTTAGGTTTTTTAGCATATTCACTGTTGAGCTGTTTAAAAAAAAAAAAAGGCATACAGAAATGCCTAGCCTGCCAATTAAGGAATTTGTTCTCAGGTCACTAAAACCAAAAAGTGACAGTAGGTATGATGCTCTGCCTGCCATCTTCACCTTGAGAGCAAGTCTTCTGAGGCCCTTACTTTGATCATTTTGCTAAATGAAGAGATTAGATCATGATATTCAACCTTTTTGTACAAAGGACCTGTTTTACAAGATTTTCTTCTCATATTTTGTAAGATTTTTTTCCTGATTAAATTCATTCCCTTACATTTTATTATTCATAGACATATAAATGCCAGTCTTCAAGTGATTGCCTTCTTATAAATTAAGTCCCAGGCTCAAAGATTCTATTCCCCATGGGGCTTTCCTTGACAACTCTATCTAAAGTTAGCCACCACTCACAACCCCTACAAAATTGAAACCCCTACTCACAACACCAACCCACACACAGTTTCTCACTACCACAATACACTACTTTATTTCCTTCACTATTGGCATGACCCTTGTTTGTTTGTGGTCTTTCTTCCCACCAGATCACAGGCACCCTAAGAGGGAGCCTATGTCTGTCTGGCCCACACTGGGATCTGCAGCCCTGGGAGCACTCAGTGTACTCAACAGGTACTCAGAAATATGTGTTGAATGAAGGAGTAAACAATGAACGAACTAGAGCTTCTGAATGATAGGATTCCAACCAACCAAAAAAAGATTGGTCATGAGTGTTAGATTACTCTACTAACCCTGTGTTATCATAAAGCAGTGGTCCCAACCAGGGGAAATTTTATTCCCCACTCCCCCCAACCTGGGGCTATTTGGTAGTATCTACAGGCAGTTTTAGTTATCATACCTGGCATCTAGTGGGTAGAGGCTAGGGATGCTGCTAAGCACTCTACAATGCACAGGACAGCCCCCAAGACAAATAATTATCTGGCCACAAATGTCAATAATGCTGAGACTGAAAACTCCGTCTAAGTGATCCCCAAGTATTTTCATTCTCTGCATATAATCCGTCTGTCTTTAGAGGCTCTTTATGGGGTCCTGGCTGGGGAGCCTCTGGACCCTTAGAAGATCAACAAGTTCTCTCTCATGTCCAAGATTTTATAATTCTGCGATTCTAAATGATCTTAGCAGCCCTCAAGCTATATGATATCATGAGTTTTCAGTTTTATTTTTCTAATTTTGTATCTTACCAAAAAATCTTTTCAGAAAAAAAAATCCAAGGTGAAGGCATGTGACTGGTCTGTCTTTCTTAGTGATACGGCTCTTGCACCCACCCTTGCACAGTTGATGACCCTGTGGGTTTTGTGAGTAAGGGGCAAATGTCATTAAAAATGGTCAAGTCAGCTGGGCACAGTGGCTCACTCCTGTAATCCTACCACTTTGGGAGGCTAGAGCAAGTGAATCACTTGAGGGAAGGAGTTCAAGACAAGCCTGGCCAACATGGTGAAACCCCATCTCTTACTAAAAATATGAAAAAAAAAAAAATTAGCCGGGCTTGGTGGCAGGTGCCTGTAATCCCAGCTACTCAGGAGGCTGAGGCAAGAGAATTACTTGAGCCTGGGAGGCAGAGGTTGCAGTGAGCCAAGATCATGCCACTGCACTCCACACTTCAGCTTGGGCAACAGAGCAAGACTCTGTCTCAAAAAAAAAAGGTAAGTCTTTAAGCATGTGGCCGCTAAAATTTCTGTGAAAAACAATGCATATGTTCTCTCCAATGTGTAAAATCATCTTCTTTCAAAGTGACAAGGCCCCAGGCTACTATAAATCACTCTTCAGAGGACAAATAATGCTTTGTTTTTTATTCTTACATCCCCAGGACCCGGCACAGGTCTGGCTCTGATGAGATTTGTTCTATGAATACTAACTGTATACATGCCTGCTTTCCAGGAGAAAATTAACCAGTGGTACCAAATTGAACTAAATGTTGAAAAACCTAAGGAATTCCAGAGAGCATCTATGACCAGAAAAACAAAACTAAACAAAACCTAGTGCTTATGAAGCTAATGAAGTTATATCGCAGTGGTTAGCAGACTACTGGGACACAAACAATTCTAAGTCTCCATTTGTCCATGAGTTTTAAGTAAATGACCATCCTCCTTTTCCTCATCATCCATGGAGAAGCTGCCTCTGGCTCCATTGTTCTACCTATGTGTTTACAACACTGCTAAGCTACCCTGAACTGATGTGACACCTGGAGTCATCACCTGACTACACTTGAGACCATTTGGTTGCCTTCCCTCCACAAAACCGTTTTTATTCTTGTTTGTAAAGCGTCCTGGAAAGCCTGAGGAACAATTCTGTCCTATAGCTCAAAACTGTATAAACATTTTCAGTGGCGGGAGTGTAACAAAATTAGAAGAGATTTTTCTTCTTAATCTCCCTGAAAAATGGTTAGACAATATTATTTGTGCCTTCCTTAAGTTAAAGAGAAGAATCTACTCTAAAAGTTAACCATCAATAGGTTCATCATGTCCACTGGAGAGATCTTAAAAGACCATGGAGTCCAACCCGGTCCAACATCTTCATTTTCCAGAGAGTGAAACTGAAATCTCAAGAAAAATAACCCACCCAACCCTTCTGGCACATGAATTTTCTGAAGCCAGAAAAAAAAAATCTTTTCAATTCCATAATTTGAGAAAGGAACTCACAAGTAAAGACACTCCACACGTGACAGTTGTTCAACAGCTATTCATGCTTAAGGTCCATGCCCCATATATTCTCAGTAATGAGTCTTTCTTCATCAGGGAGGCAGATTTCAGAATAACCACAAGTGTCTCCTCTACCCTGAATTCACACCCAGGAGAGTAACTGAAAAGGTACAAAATCAATTTTTTGCACTTTGACTATTCAAAGAACTTCTTAGGCATGCAAGTAGTGTGTTTATACTTTGGAAACATGTTTGGAAGACTGAAAGTTGCTGACAAAGGTATACACAGAAGAACAAGAGCTATAACACTGAATTATCTTTAGAATCCAACCTCATGGAATCGAAACAAGGTTATGTAGTAGCTTTATGCCCGCCAAATCTCCCCCACGAGAAACATCGCCTTGTTTCTTATGGAAAATGTGCACTGCCAACAAAGTCACTGAACAGGCTAGCTGAATGAGCCTAAGGAGGATCTGGACATAGCAGGATCAGTTCATGTAAAATGGAAAAGAAGAGTAATCAGTCTTACAAATGCCTGGGAAAAAAAGCCAGCCTCTTTGTGGAACATCTAGCAAGTGACTCAGACCAATGATACCAGAATACTGTTGATACTGGATTTCCCATCAAATTATACACTGCATTCTGAAACCAACTGCAACTTGAAATATTTTTCTCTCTTCACTAATAATTTATCTTTATCCTTTATTTCTTTATTTATCTAACTTTATTCCTAGAAGGTATCTATATCCACTTGTTGGATATAAAAAAAATCTAAATATATCAGAAAGTTTGGGAATCATCTTTAACTTTTAAAATATCTTCCCTAAGGGTGTCTTATAAGAGTCTGTTATCGTTCTGAAGAGAATAGCTTAGGAATCAGGAAGATATTGAGATCTCTATGTTTGTTCATGGTTTTCCTCCAGGTTGAACACTTTTACCTGCTTTTGGAAGGTCTAATTAATTCCCACCCTTTAAGAGAGTGGTTCTCAAAGTCTAGTTCCTGGACCAGCAGCATCAGCATAGCCAAGGAACTTGTTAGAAATGCAAATTATCGGGTTCCCGCTGAGACTTCAATCAGAAACTCTGGTGTTGAGGTCCAGTGATCTTTTTTTTACATATTTTCAGGGTGATTCTGAAGCCCACACAAGTTTTAAGACCAAGCTCAGGTTTTCCCTCCTGTAAGAAACAGTTCCTGAGATCACCAGCTAGAACAGTAAGCATTCCCTGCTCCACTGCATTGGAGCCCTATTTTAAAATGCTGCCGATTGGATAAATGTAATAATAGCTATGCAGTCCTTGAAGAGCACAGGAGACAACTACTGTTTGCAAACATTTAATTTCTTATTTAGCAATTAACGAGAAAATACTAAGAGGCAGACCCAGCATCAGAAACTAACATGAGTACACTCATAAAAGCCAATTACTGGTCTTGAAAGAATGAAGACTGTGGCTACTGCAAGTGCTGACACTGATACCCATCTCTTTTAAAAACTTCAGAAAGGTTCATGAGATGGTGTCGTTGATATTTCTAAAGCAGGACATGGCAATCCACAAAGGAAAGGATCAGATTATTTTACCCATAAAATACTAAGAGTTGGGTAAATCCTCAGGATCCCAGACTCTTCCATGACAGGAAGCTTTCGTGTTTAAATAAAATCTTATTAGAAAATACCTCCAAGCTTGTAGTGGTCATTTGATTGCTGCCTTAAAGCTATATTTCAGGGCTAAATTCTCAACATCTGAAGACACAGATGTGTCTGGAAATCCGTCAAAAGAAGGATATATGCTTTGAGCTAACCAAATAAATTCCCAGAAAAAAAATTGTAGCTCATGGTCTCAAACTGCTAACAAAGGATTGGCTGGGGAAAAAGAAAGACAAAACACAGACAAAGAGGTTGGGTGCAGTGCCTCATACCTGTAATCCCAGCACTTTGGGAGGCCAAGGCAGGTGAATCACCTGAGGTCAGGAGATCAAGACAAGCCTGGCCAACATGGCGAAACCCCGTTTCTAATAAAAATACAAAAATTAGCCAGGTGTGGTGGCGGGGGGGGGGCCGCCTGTAGTCCCAGCTACTCAAAAGGCTGAGGCATGAGAATCGCTTGAACCCGGGAGGCGGAGGTTGCAGTGAACTGAGATTGCGCCACTGCACTCCAGTCTAGGTGACAGAGCAAGACTCCGTCTCAAAAAACTAATTAAAAAAATAGACAAAGAAAAGAAGAGTTTGGCCACACCAAACCAATATACTTACAGGACTCTTGAATCAAAAACAAGACTTAAAACTTAGAATCATGAAGTTCAGAGAGAAAAATTCAATGGTATCCTGCCCAGGAACCAAGCCAGAACCCTTTTAAATTGCTGAAGGACTACAGAAGCAAGTCAAGCCAGCAAGACACAAACCCAGGTTCTAAAAGCAGAATTAAGCAGGGCTTCAGAAGGGGATTTAAAGAGATGCTTCTCTCATTGTTTGAGGGCCAAGAAAATGTTCTGCTAGTTATGCCCCGAAGACAAATAAGTTATAAACAACAACAACAACAACAAAACTAAGACAAGAAGTGGAGGATTGGAGGATGACAGAAAAATATGGCATGGAAAAGACCCATGAAAAAAATCTATTTTGAAGGAACAGGACACAGAAGAAAATTATATACAACCATTAGCAGAGATTCTATGAAAGGAGATCAAAGACAAGATGACAAGACATCAGCACAACATGAAAGAGAGGCTGGCAGTTGAAGAAAGAAAATGATGACAAAAATAATATCATTGCAGAACTAATAAATATATTAAACTTATAAGAGGTAAAATCCACAAATCAAAAACAAAGTTGATGATGTGGCAAACAGTCTTCAAAAAACTGCACAAAATGCAGAGGAAAAGGACCAGTAGATGAAAGCAAGTGGAGAAGATGACAGATAAGAAGGTTTGAAAACAGATCGAACATACAGATAAAAGGTATTCTAGAAGTAGACAGCAAAACAAAACAAAGCAAAACAAAATATGCTGAAATCTGTGGTAGAAAATACTTAGTTGAAATAAAAGAGTATCTGATATTCCAAGAAAAAGTAAGACTGAATCAGTAAAATTAAAGCATCTTGGTAAAGTTACAGAATTTCAAGGCTAAACATTAAATCCTATATACTTTGAGATCTTTAAAATTAGTCAGTTATAAGAGAAAAGCTCAGGTGTCCTCTGACTTTTTCACAGTAACATTTGATTGGCAGAAAATCTGAAGCTGTGTCTGTAGAGGCTCAAGAAAGACAGAACAATACCCAAGTATTCAATTTTCAACTAAGTTCACAATTTTTTTTTTAACTATATAAAAGTAACTAAAAAAAAGATTTTTTCCTCAGCATAGTCAGAGAATGAAGCACATAAGTAACTTCAAAATACAACCAAGAGAAGGTTCAAAATCAAGATCTCAAGAACAGGAAATTTAGAGGTAAGCAGAGGCTGTGAGCACTGAATCTACTTACATTTAGAACTACAACTGAATAATTGATAACTTACAAAATAAAATTATAATTCCTTAAATGTAGTAGTCATAATAACAATAAATCATTCCATAATAATAACTATAAAAGTATGTAGAATTGGAAAAAAAATCCTTAACGATGATAAAATATATAGGTGGAAGTGAAAAAGCTTTAGAGGATAAAAATAAATGGGCATGGGAGTTCTCACCTATAATCCCAGCACTTTGGGAGGCAGAGGCAAGTGGATCATTTGAGGTCAGGAGTTCAAGACCAGTCCGGCCAATAAGGTGAAACCCCACCTCTACTAAAACTACAAAAATTAGCCATGTGGTAGTGGCATGTGCCTGTAATCCCACCTGCTTGGGAGGCTAAGGCAGGAGAACTGCTTGAGCCTGGGAGGCAGAGGTTGCAGCAAGCCAAGATGGTGCCACTACACTCCAGTCTGGGCGATAGAGTGAGACCCTGTCTCAAAATAAATAAATAAATCAATAGATAGATAGACAAATAAAATACTTATGTATGTATATATACACCCATATTCTGAACTTTCATAGCAGGACAAAAATACACTGTTTCATTTCTGAAGTTAACAAATTTCCAAATAAAGGTGTAAGAACATTAATTAATAATAAAAATAAAAAAGACTATATAGCCTTGAATTACTAGAGGAAAGAACTCAAAGAAAATGCAGATTATGTAATAAAAAGAAGAGGACAAAGAAAATTGCACAGAAATATACAAGAGAATGCATAAAATTATTAGAATTAGGTATATGTGATATATCAATAAATGTGAATTGAGTAATTCTTCCTCAGAAAAATATCCCCGGAGTAAATTAAAAAACAATCTTTAATTGGAGTGTGTCTATAAAAGACACACAAATGGTATATGTTTTGTAAAATGATGCTAAAAGTCTGAAAGTCTAATATCATTAAACATATATCAAGCAAAAGTAGAAATCATGATTAATATTACCCATGGTTAAATTCAAGATACAAAAACTTTTAACATGATAAAGATGAACACTTAATAATGTAAAAGTACAATCCATAATGAAGATTTATTATGAATATTTATGCTCTCAAGCAGCATCAAATAGATAAAGAAATAAAGATGGCAACAGATACAAGAAGTAGGCATAAGTACTTAACAGATTAACTGGAGAAAGTCCACTAAGGATATAATTCATATAATTCATAAAATTGAGTTAAGAAATACATTTCATATTCTGTAACTGGAAATAGAAAACATATTTTCATTTCAAGCATCTGTGAGACATCTACAGAAGTTTGCAAGTAGCCATGGAGGTTTATAGAAGCTTTAATGCCAGAATTAAGAGACAATAAATCACAAATTTTAAAAAAAGTATATAATTTTTACTCACAGTGAAATAAAGATAGGTTAAAAAAAAAAAGAAGTAGAAGAAAACAAAATCCCAAACATTTGAGAACATTTTTTAACATTCTCCCAAGCAATTTCTGGGATAACCAGAAATAATACTCACAAGTCAACTATGGCTTTTTAAAATGCTACATATTTAAATATGGAATCTGGTAAAAGTTCTACTTAGAGGAAACTTTACAGCTCTGTGAAAAGTATAAATCAAGAAATAATAATGCTAAATGAATCAAACACCTAACTCAAGTATGGGGTGAAACTGAAGGACAGAAGAAAAGATTTGATTATGATAAAAACAAACTCAGGACTCAATGTATTAATTAGTAATGTAATTCACTTAGTAATTTTTATTTTTAAAAAGTATAAAGTTATATAAAATTAAAACAATTAGCTAGCCTAATTAGGAACAAAAAGGGAGTATGGCAAAACATAACTATAGAAAATAAGTATAAGAAGTAGACAATATTCAACAATGTAAAGTGTATTATAATTCTAAAATTACCATGTAAAACTAATGGCAATATACATAAAACTAATGTAATAGGTCTAGAAACAAATACATTACCAAAATTAATCTAAGAAGAAACTATATCAATGAAAGACTAGGAAGCAGTCAAATAGCCATCCTAATCACCAAAGCATCTTAAGCAACATTAAGGAATCAGTAAATCAGATGCTTTTTAAAATGGTCTGAAGTCTAAAGCACAAGACCGTTACTGTTACCAATGTATTTCCAAAGTCAGTGTAACATAGATTACAGAACTTAGTCCACAGCAATACACAATAAATACTAATAAAAAGCAGAGCAATGTCACTTAGAAATATTAAGGCAGAAATTCAAAATAAAATGCAGGAGCTCATTAAAGGAATATCTCTCCAAAATCAACTGGGGTTGACTAAGGAAAGTCAGTTTCAACATAAGAAAACTTATCAACACTCCACTATATTAAAAGGTCAAAAAACACACTTTGGGAGGCCAAGGCGGGCGGATCACAAGGTCAAGAGATCGAGACCATCCTGGCCAACATGGTGAAACTCCGTGTCTACCAGAAATACAAAAATTAGCTGGGCGTGGTGGCACGTGCCTGTAGTCCCAGCTACTTGGGAGGCTGAGGCAGGAGAACTGTTTGAACCCAGGAGGCGGAGGTTGCAGTGAGCCGAGAACTCGCTACTGCAATCCAGTCTGGTGCCTGGAGACAGAACGACACTGTCTCAAAAAAAAAAAGGTCAAAAAACAACATAACAATTTGATTGGTACCAGAGAGGCTGAATAGCACTTGACAGAACTCAAGATAAACTCAGTGTTATATTTACTGATGAAACATTAGAAAAATTAAAGTAAAAAACCAAATGAGGATTATCACTGGTACTTAGCATTGTTGTGGAAATGCTAGCCAATGCATTTGTAAAAGAAAACAAAGTAAGAGAAACAACTACTAAAAAAGAGGAGATAAAGTTTTCAAAATTTACAAATAAGGTAAATTATCCAGGTGTGGGCCCAAGTGAATGACACTTTCATTCTCTACTTAATGATGTGAAAAATTTTCAACAATTTTCAACATTTTAAACATTTTAAAATAATCATCAAATGTAAAACAACTGGAGTGACCGGCAAAGTACTAGTTATCAATAAACTTGTTATCAATAAACTTTCTTACTTCAGATTACTAAGAATGTTGACTCTTCTAACAATGACATTCTTTTTTCCACCCTGTCTGGGATTCTTGAATGACTATTTCTAAGTCAATAACCTCAGATAATCCATATTCAGTGATTTTAGAATCTCCAGCCTTAAGGTTATAAAGATAATTTTTTATTAATTATATCTGTATATCATCAATTCTCAATCAACAAGTTGCTCTACCCATACATTTAAAGGAAAAGGAGGGATTTCTGGTTTCATGGCAGATGGGAGGCAGGACTAGATTGCAGCTCCAGACAGAGCGGTGTGCAGAGGCTCGAATTGTGAATTTTAGCTCCAGATCTACTGCAAGAACAAACCAGCAATTCTAAGAGGACCCACCGACCCTCCTGAAGGAAGCAGACTGCTCCTGCAGAATCTGAGAGATATACAAATACTGTGATTGCCTCAACTGGAGAAGTAGGAAAGGGAGAGCCTCCTCTCCCGAACATAGCCTCCCACTGGAGAAGGTGAAGGTCTGTTTGCAGTAGAAGTTTCTGACTTTACCTGGAGCTGGCTCAAGTTAGAGAGCCAAGTGAAATACAGGGGTAGAGGAAACAGCAGGAAGGCCCTGGGATCTCACTGGGTCCCTAAGCAGCCCATTCCTGCCTGGTACCACAGGGATCCATCAGGAGGGTGGCCAGAGGAGCAGGGGGTAAAACTCCACAGAGAAAGAACTCTCTAGCTGAACTTTGTAACAATTTGAAGACTTCATAGGCACAGAAGAACTAAAACCTTTTTTTCTCACAGCCAAGAGGTGGATAGCCTCAGAAATTTTCAAGCCCATCTCACCCTTCACCTGGAAACAGACTCAGGGTTGTTACTGGGGTCACTGTGGGAGTGAAACCAGCCCTTTGTGATTGCCAGGATTCTCCCACTTCCCTAACAACCTGCATGACTCAGCAGAGGCAACCATAATCCTCCTAGGTACACAACTCTAGTGACCTGAGAACTTCACCCTCATCCCCAACTGCAGCCTCAGCAAGACCTCCCCAAAGAGAGTCTGAGCTCAGACACATCTCACCCCACCCTCACCTGATGGTCCTTCCCTACCCACCCTGGTAGTGGAAGACAAAGGGCATATAATCTTGCCAGTTCTAGGGCCCTGCCCACCACTGATCCCTGTCTACATTACTACAGCTGATACTTTCTGGAAAAATGCCACCTCCTGGCAGGAGGCCAACCAGCACAAAAATAGAGCATTAAACCACCAAAGCTAAGGACCCTCATGGAGTCCACTGCACCCTCCGCCACCTCAACCAGAACAGGCGCTGGCATCCATGGTTGAGAGATCCATAGAAATTCATGTCAAAGGATTCTGTGCAGAAACCCCCAACCAGCCTGGTGCCAGGTAGACTTGCTGGGTCACAGGAAGCCACATCCATAGGAAAAGGGGGAGAGTATTACATCAAGGGAATACCCCATGGAACAAAAGAATCTGAACAACAGTCTTCAGCCATAGACCTTCCCTCTGACAGATCCTACCCAAATTAGAAGGAACCAGAAAACCAACCCTAGTAATATGACAAAACAAGGCTCTTCAACACTCCCCAAAATCACACTAGTTCACTAGCAATGGATCCAAACCAAGAAGAAATCCCTGATTTATTTGAAAAATAATTCAGGAGGTTAGTTATTAAGCTAATCAGAGACAGACCAAATAAAGGCAAAGCTCAATGCAAGAAAATCCAAAAAACGATACAAGAAGGGAAGGGAGAAATATTCATGGGAATAGAGAGCTTAAAGAAAAAAAACAATAAAAAATTCAGGAAACTCTGGACATACTTTTAGAAATGCAAAATCCTCTGAAAAGTCTCAGCAATAGAATTGAACAAGTAGAAGAAAGAAATTCAGAGCTCAAAGATAAGGTCTTCAATTTAACCCAATCCAACAAAGACAAAGAAAAAAATAAGAAAATATGAACAGAATACCCAAGAAGTCTGGGATTATGTTAAACGACCAAACCTAAGAATAATCAATGTACCTGAGGAAGAAGAGAATTCTAAAAGCTGGGAACATATATTTCAGGAAATAATCAAGGAAAACTTCCTCAGCCTTGAGAGAGACCTAGACAGCCAAATACAAGAAGCACAAATAACACCTGGAAAATTCATTGCAAAAAGATCTTTGCCTAGGCACACTGTCATCGGGTTATCCAAAGTTAAGACAAAGGAAAGAATCTTAAGAGCTGTGAGACAGAAGCACCAGATAACCTATGAAAGAAAACCTATCAGATTAATAGCAATTTTCTCAGCAGAAATCCTACTAGCTAGAATAGATTGGGGACCTAACTTCAGATTCCTCAAACACAATTATCAGTCAAGAATTTTATATCCAGCAAAACTAAGCATCATATATGAAGGAAAGACACAGTTGTTTTCAGATAAACAAATGCTGAGAGAATTCACCATTAGCAAACCACCACTCCAAGAACTGCTAAAAGGAGCTTTAAATCTTGAAACAAACGCTGGAAACACATCAAAACAGAATCTCTTTTTTGGAGACAGTCTTGCTCTGTCCCCCAGGCTGGAGTGTAGTGGCATGATCTTGGCTCACTGCAACCTCTGCCTCTTGGGTTCAAGTAATTTTCCTGCCTCAGCCTCTCGAGTAGCTGGGATAACATGTGTGCACCACCATGCCCAGCTAATTTTTGTATTTTTAGTAGAGATGGGGTTTCACCATGTTGGCCAAGCTGGTCTCAAACTCCTGACCTCGTGATCCACCCACCTCGGCCTCTCAAAGTGCTGGGATTACAGGCCTGAGCCACTATGCCCAGCAAAACAGAATCTCTTTAAAACATAAATCACACAGGACCTATGAAACAAAACTACAAGTTAAAAAGGAAAAACAACAAACCAAAGTACACAGGCAACAAAAGAGCATGATGGAAGCAATGGTACCTCACATTTCAATACTAACATCGAATGTAAATGGCCTAAAATGCTACACTTAAAAGATTCAGAATCACAGAATGGGTAAGAAGTCACCAACCATCTGCTGCCTTCAGGAGACTCATATAACACATAAGGACTGACGTAAACTTAAAGTAGAGGGGTGAGAAAAGGCATTTCATGCAAATGGATACCAAAAGTCAGCAGGGGTAGCTATTCTTACATCAGACAAAACAAACTTTAAAGCAAAAGCAGTTAAAAGAGACAAAGAAGGACAGTATACAATGGTAAAAGGCCTTGTCTAACAGGAAAATGTCACAATTGTAAACATATATGCACCTAACACTGGAGCTTGTAAATTTATAAAATAATTACTAATAGACCTAAGAAATGAGATAGCAACACGATAGTAGTAGGGGACTTGAATATTACACTGACAGCATTAGAGAGGTCATCAAGACAAAAAGTCAACAAAGAGACAGCGTATTTAAACTTACCTTGGAACAAATGGACTTAACAGATGTATACAGAACATTTCGTCCAACAACCTCAGAATACACATTCCATTCAATGGCACAAGGAACTTTCTCCAAGATGGACCATATGATAGGCCACAAAACGAGCATCAATAAATTAAGAAAACTGAAATTATGTTAAGCACTCTCTCAGACCACAGTGGAATAAAACTGGAAATGAGTTCCAAAAGGAACCTTCAAAACCATGAAAATACATTTAAATTAAATAATTTGTTCCCAAATGAGCACTGGATCAAAAACAAAATCAAGATGGAAATTTAAAAATTCTTCTAGCTTAATGATAATAATAACACAACCTATCAAAACCTCTGGGATACAGCAAAGGCAGTGCTAAGAGAAAAGTTCATAGCCCTAAATGCCTACATCAAAAAGTCTGAAAAAGCACAAACAGACAATCTAAGGTCATATCTCAAGGAACTAGATAAACAAGAACAAAACAAACCCAAACCCAGCGAAGAGAGGAAATAACCAAGATCAGAGCAGAACTAAATAAAATTGGAAAAAAATACAAAAGATAAATGAAAAAAACCTACTTATTTGAAAAGATAAATAAAATTGATAGACCATTAGCAAGATTTAACCAATAAAAGAGGAGAGAAAATCCAAATAACCTCACTAAGAAACAAAACAGGAGATATTACAACTGGCATCACAGAAATACAAAAGATCATTCAAGGCTACTATGAACATCTTTACGTACATAAACTAAAAAACCTAGAAGAATGGATAAATTCCTGGAAAAATACAACCCTCCTAGCTTAAATCAAAAAGAATTAGGTACCCTGAACAGAACAATAACAAGCAGTGAAACTGAAATAGTAATTTAAAAATTACCAACAAAAAAAAGTCCAGGACCAGATGGATTCACTGCAGAATTCTGAGACACTCAAGAGAAGAATTGGTACCAATCCTTTTGACACTATTCCACAGGATAGAGAAAGAGGGATCCCTCCCTAATTCTATGAAGCCAGCATCACCCTAATATCAAAACCATGAAAGGAAATAACCAAAAAAGAAAACTACAGACCGACATCCTTGATTAACATAGATGCTAAAATCCATAACAAAATACTAGCTAACCAAATCCAACAACATATCAGAAAGAGAATCCACCATGATCAAGTGAGCTTCAGACCAGGGATGCAGGTATGGTTTAACATATGTGAGTCAACAAAATGATACATCACATAAATGGAATTAAAAACAAAAATGACATGATCATCTCGATAGATGCAGAAGAAGCATTCACCAAAATCCAGCATCGCTTTATGATTAAAACTGTCAGCAAAATTGGCACACAAGGAACATACCTTAATGTAATAAAAGCCACCTATGACAAACCTACAGCCAGCATATAATACTGAATGGGGAAAGTTGAAAGCACTCCCTCTGAGAACTGGGACAAGACAAGGATGCCCACTCTCACCACTCCTCTTCAACATAGTACTGGAAGTTCTAGCCAGAACAATCAGACAAGAGAAAGGAAATAAGGAGCATCCAAATTGTTAAAGAGGAAGTCAAACTGTCACTGTTTGCCGATAATAGGATTGTTTACCTTGAAAACCACAAGGACTCTTCCAGAAAGCTCCTAGACTGATAAAAGAAGTTAGCAAAGTTTCCAGATACAAGACTCAATGTACACAAATCTGTAGCTCTTCTGTATACCAACAGCAACCAAGAGGAGAATCAAATCAAGAACGCAACCCCTTTCACAATCGCTGCAAAAAACAAAAAAATACTTAGAAATATACCTAACCAAGGAGGTAAAACACTCCTACCAGGAAAACTACAAAACACTGCTGAAAAAAATCGTAGACAACACAAACAAATGGAAACACATCCCATGCTCACGGACGAGTAGAATCAATATTGTGAAAATGACCATACTGCCAAAACAATGTACAAATTTAAAGCAATCTCCATCAGAATAGTACCATCATTCTTCACAGAATTAGAAAAAACAATTCTAAAATTCATACAGAACAACAACAACAAAAAAGCCCACATAACCAAAGCAAGACTAAGCAAAAAAGAGCAAATCTGGAGGCATCACACTACCTAATTTCAAACTATACAGTAAGGTCATAGTCACCAAAACAGCATGGTACTGGTACAAGAATAGGTACATAGACCAATGGAAAAGAGTATCGAGAATCTAGAAATATCCCAAATACTTATAGCCAACTGATCTGTGGCAAAGCAAACAAGAACAGAAAGTGGGGAGAGGACCCCTTTTTCAACAAATGCTGCCGGGATAATTGGCTAACCACATGTAGGAGATCGACACTGGATCCTCATCTCTCACCTTACACAAAAACCAACTCAGGATGGACTAAGGACTTTAAGACCTGAAACTATAAAAATTCTAGAAGATAACACTGGAAAAATCATTCTAGACATTGGCTTATACAAGAAGTTCATGACCAAGAACCCAAAAGGAAGTGCAATAAAAACAAAGATAAATAGCTGGGACCTAATTAAACTAAAGAGCTTTTGCACAGCAAAAGGAACAGTCAGTAGAGTAAACAGACAACCCACAGAGTGGGAGAAAATCTTCACAGTCTTTACATCTGACAAAGGACTAAAATCCAGAATCTATAAAGAATTCAAATAAATCAATAAGAAAAAAACAATCCCATCAAAAAGTAGTCTAAGGACATGAATAGACAATTCTCAAAACAAGGTATACAAATGGCCAACAAACATGAAAAAAATGCTCAACATCGCGGACATGCAAATCAAAACCACAATGTGATACCACGTTACTCCTGCAAGAATGGTCATAATAAAAAAATCGGAAAATGGTAGATGTTGGTGTGGATGTGGTAAACAGGAAACACTTCTACACTGCTAGTGGGAATGTAAACTAGTACAACCACTATGGAAAACAGTGTGGAGCTCCTTCCACAACTAAAAGTAGAACTACCATTTGATCCAGCAATCCTACTATTGGGTATCTATCCAGAGGAAAAGAAGGCATTATTCGAAAAAGATACTTGCACGTACATGTTTATAGCAGCACATTCACAATTGCAAAATCATGAAACCAACCCAAATGTCCATTAATCAAAGAGCAGATAAAGAAACTGTGATATGTACATATATATTTATCATATATATATATATGATGGAATACTATGAAGCCATAAAAAGGAATGAATTAACAGCATTTGCAGTGACCTGGATAAAACAGGAGACTATTATATTATTCTAAGTGATGTAACTCAGGAATGGAAAATCAAATATCCTATGTTCTCACTGATATATGGGAGCTAAGCTATGAGGACCAAAGGCATAAGAATGATACAATGGACTTTGGGAACTTGGGGGAAAGACTGGGAGCGGGGCGAGAGATAAAAGACTACAAATATGGTGCAGTGCATATGTGGGTGATGGGTGCACCAAAATCTCACAAATCACCACTAAAGAACTTACTCATGTAACCAAATACCACCTGTACTACAGTAACTTATGGAAAAATAAAACAATAAAATAAAAATTAAAAAAATTAAATAAAAGCCATACTATCTCCTCCTAAAGGAATTTAAGCAGGTGGAGGGAAAGCTCAGAATGAGTTCTTGCTATGCGACCTAGCCCTTTGGCTTTCCCCCATTTTTTTCCCTTGAAAAAATGTCAACTCTGTAACAATCTTAAATGAGTATTTTCTCCCATATTCTTTTTGCATATCCTCAGATTGGTGTTCCTGGAAATTCATGGTCTCAACTCCACCCAGTAATCTGATGTAGACATAGTTAAGTCTGCCTCCCATTGCTCACTGTGTCTAATTGAGAAGAAGAAGAGGTTTCCATTTTCTCTCATGATTTCCCTTCCTCATCTGCATAGACACCTATCCTTTCTTATCCTTCTGCCACAATGGAAGGTGTGCTCCCATGTGTCGTTATCTGAGACTGATTCTTTAACTTGAGTCACTCTTCGCCTGCCTCATCTGGGGAATGACCTGATAGTTACCCTTTCTGCATTTTCAATTTATCTTTGACCACTAGCTAAGTCATTCCCACCTTAAACTTGCACCCATCTAGGGGAGAAAACACGTGTGTGCACGTGCACGTGCGCACACACACACACACACACACACACACACACACTCCATGTCCCTCTGGCCTAGGGAAATTATAGGTAGAGTCAAAGAGGCCTAAGGCTGAATTCCAACTCCATGATTTATGAGCTATATGAATCCTTGACAAACTATTTAAATTCTCCAAACCTCTGTTTCCTCATCCATACTAAGTAATTTATATATCACAGGGTCATGTAGAATAATCTGGGTATGGAACATAAAGCATCTGGCATAGTTTCTGGCATATACAAAGACTTAATTACAACTGCCATTGTTATAATTAATTTCTCCTTTTCACAAACGGCTTTCATATTCCTTCTTTAGTCTTCTACATCTAGGTTTTGTAACTCTCATTCTGCTAAACTAAATTCATCATGGTCAGCAACAACCTTCTTAGGACCAATATTATAGGATACTTTTGCTTCTAAACCTTACAGAACCACTGTTTCTGTGCCATTCTCCACCACGGCCGCCTTTTCCTCTAAATAACTCCTTTCCCTGGATACCTATGACTCTCTCCACCCAGACCCCTCACCCAGCATAACCAATTTGTATTCATCCCTCAATCTCAAAGGAGGATTTCTCAACCTCAGGGTGCTACGCACATTTGAAGCCAGATAACTATTGTGAGAGGCTGTCCTGGGCATTGTAGGATACTTAGCAGCATGCCTGACCTCCCCACTAGATGCTGGTAGCAGCTTCCCCCATCCCCAGTAGTGACAACCAACAATGCTTCCACTGTCTCTCTGGAGACACTGCCAAATGATCCCCCTCCACCTCTAGAAAGGTTAGGGCAAAATCATCCCCATGAGTACCACTTTCTCTAGGAGGCCTTTCCTGGCACCCCAAGGCTGCACTGGGCCCTTCCTAGGTACCCCTGAATCTCCCAAACATTTTCACACAGCACCATCCACTTAGTTGCCCTCTTTCCCCACAGTGCATTGTGAGTTTCTTGAAAGCAGGGACTGTGTTCTGTTCAAACCCATCTCCAGGCAGAGTCCAGAACCCATATATTGTTATTCTTCTTTTTGGAGTTCTTCCTCCAAATTTATTATAAAACTCAGTTTAATAAGAAATTTTCAAGGTAGAACTCCACACACACTAAATATAAACTGATGATAATATGCATCTCTTTTAAGAAATGTATAAATGTGGGGAAAAGTGTATCTTAGCACTGACGAAATAAGGAATTACACATTTGCTAATGCTGAGGAACTGCAAGGCTGTATGTGTTTGCCGGGGGAGGGAAAGGGGTGGTGGAGAAGCTGAGGATCAGAATTAGAGCACGGCTTTAGCCTCAGTCCCATATGGCCATGAGCTAGGGGCTGGATTGTGGCTGGAGGTGAATCCATGGATCAGCAGGGCCCTGCTGCTGGCCTCTTTCCCTCTCTATTCTCCTTCCCTAATCTCAATGCCATCATTGTCTTAAGACTCTCTAGCAGATTTAGCATTTTTGAACTTAAGGATATTTCTACCTTTGTCTTCCTTTTCCCATATCCTTGTGCATATTACTGTGCTCTTTATTCTGTTCCTGCCTCTGGCAATGAATTTCAGACAAAGAGGAGTGCCCTTACAAAACATAATTTTTACTCATAAAACATTACTACATTCCAGAAGACTGGTGTATTCAGGGGATGAGAAGCATCAGGACTGAAAAGAACTGGTCTCCAAATAGTTTATTTCCATGGAATTACCAAAAAAAAAAGTAAGTCTTCAAAGATCGTCATATTAAAGTAGAACGAGGTCACTGATGGCAAAAGTTCAATAGTGTAGGCAAAATTCTCTTGTCACCAAAGCTAAGAACCCCAGGCATCTGGTTCTTTTTCTTGCATACCAAAACCTGTATTTCTTCTTAGGGAATTCTTAGGGCAAAAGTTCTCTAACATTTATAGTTAAGTGAAAAACTAAGCTGCAAAACAGAACACATAATCTGTTGCTACTCAAATACTGATAATGATATATTAATATATAAATATGGAAAAATGACCATAAGCCATATACATTAAACTTTTAATAGTATAGTTTTCTCTGAAGGTGAGGTTGAAAATAACTTCTAACTTTTCTGAATTCCAACTTCTATAATGTTTGTATGATTTTTATTAGTATGTGGGTTTTATAAGTTGGAATTTTTGTTTGTTTAAATGTTTTCAGCGAAATCATAAAACAAACCAAATAGTCTCTCTCTTAAAAAAATCCCCAGGTTCATGAATGGTTGGCGAACAAGTCAACCCACATTTTAGGGAATGTGTGGGTGTGCGATCACTTTGGTGTTTAAATACTTAATATGAATCCACACAATAATATGTGCACGTGAACAAAAGAGGCATAGCCAAGACTGACCACAGAACATTAACTGCCTATTAGCAAGTGGAGCAAATGTCAATGCTTTGTGAGCTGTCTTCATAAACTTCAGACAGGAGCAGGTGTATCCCATACAAGAGATGGCAAGGTTTAGCAGAAACACATATTTGAACAAAATATTTCATCAATCAGTCAACCCCACTGATCTAGTGTTCAATTTTGTTCTAGGAAGCCCTAAGGAGAACATAGGTTCTGTCCTCAAGGGATTGTATACTTTATCATATACCCCCAAACACAAATAAACATCTTGAATGTCACTCCAGGAAATATTAGATGTAATATAACCCATTACCTTCTGGAGCTATTTGGGATACTAGCCATGATCACCTTATCCCGCAACCAAGATCAGGTGGGAAATCTGAGACACCATGAGGTCAAGTCTGGCTTACAAGTGTCTTGTCATTGCCAAGGTCCATTCCACCTCACATCTAGACTGGCGAAGAGGGAATCATTGATCTGGAACTCTCTGCCCTCATTTAAAAAAAATCATTTTCAATTGAGCCAAAAACAAATATTTATTGACCAGCTGCCACATGCCAGCACCATCCACTTACTGAACATTTGAGTGCCTACTAGGTAGCTGCTATGGTTCTAGACATGGGAGAGAAACAAAAACATTGAGGGGGACAGAAGGCTGGTATAAGGGATGTTCTTTCTCATGGAAGTTTAAAATATAGTTGGGATATGACTAACATAAAAAAATCAGAGAATGAAGAATTCCAAACACTCTATAATAAGGTGTAGATTGTTATGGTACAGTTTCCAAGTACAGAGATGAAGAAGGCAGTTATGATTAGACCACTGGGAAAGAAAAGGACATGATTTAAGGCTAGAAAGGGTGGGTTAGATAATGAATGTTCTTGTTTCTTTGCACTGCATTTCTTTTCATAAGTAGATAAAACTGGGATGTAGTGGGGAGGTGAACATCATAACCAGACTGAATGATTTGTCTATGAAGAACTCCATGAATATATGTAAGAAACAGGCACCCAATACATATTTCCAACTTCAAAAAGATGGTATTACAGGAGTTCCAAGTTTTTGCTTCCATGAATGTTCTTGAAAGTTAGCAATTAGCACAGGCCACTAGAACTAGCATAGGTTTTAGCAAAGAAAGACAATAGGACCTCACCCTAGCAGTTGGGATCTAGCTCTAAGGCCTACCACCTGATCTTAGGCAAGATACAGAACTACTTCCTGACCTGTATAATGGGACTAAAAAATATCCATTTCATAGGGATTAAATAACATAACACCTATCAAGTTTCAAATGTCAGAGCCTTCCCTTCTTCCCTTCATTTGGAGAGAAACAGGGATCTCTTATCATCCTTAATCAGGGCAATGTGATATAATGAAAGCTGTGTCCCATCAAGATTACTCTGGCAGCATTATAGGGACTCCTCGGGGTGGAGAGGATGGTGGGAAACAGGCTGCTAAGCAGCTGCTGAGATGGTTCAGGGACGAGATAAAGGAGGCCTGGGCCAGACGACGCACTAGGGGTGAAGAGGAGGGGTCAAGCCTACATGATATTTAGAAGGGAGCAAGGACAGAAGCTAATGCTTGGTGCACTCTGTCTAATAACCAGGTCACTACTTTCTGACCCACCCAGAGTAACTAATGAGATGTGGTCTAAGCTCAATTTTTTTTTAACATATGTCAAGAACAGTCTGCTCTTTGGTGATAGATGAAAAATGATACTTTTAACTGAATTTTAAAAGAACAGTGCCCATGAAGGTGTGGAATATCATACAAGAAGCAACAGACCTTAGGTTGGAGTAGTTTAAACGGTGCTCAGAGACAGTGCATCAACCTAATAATGGTATTCCCATAAGTTTCCTATTTAACTAGAGAGCAAGGAAATTACCTAGACCAGCAGCATCCGATTAAAAAATCATGCCAGCCATTTATGTAATTTTAAACTTTCTAGCAGCTAGAAACAAGTGTAATTAACTGCAATAACATAGTCTGTGTAGCCTAACATATCCAACAATATTATCTCAATAATATTTTTATATTTACCAATATAAAGTTTATAATATTTATCAATATAAAACCTACTAATGAGATATTTCATCTTTTTTCCTAATAAGCTTCAAAATTCAGTATATTTTAGACTTACAGTCGCACATCCATTTGGATCAGGCACTGTTTCAAGTGCTGTTTCACTGTTTCAAGGGCTCAACACCCACATGTGGCTCAGGGCTACCAAACTGGACAGCACAGACTTAGAAAACCTTGAAGCATTCCTCTGAACAAAGTACTTATTTAAGAGTTTTCATTTGCACTCACCTTGAGGTAGTTACCTAATGCAGCTGAACATCTGGAGTGAGAGATTTAAAATGCTAATCTAATCACATCTGTTGCCAAGCTTATAGCCCTGTAATACCTTCACATTTTCCTTGAGATAAAGACCAAAAAGTTAGGGATCCCTCCCACTTAAAAAAGGAAAGTCTGTTATATTGTTTTATGGATGGTAGAAATAGTATCTTTTTATCTTCTCTCTATAATAGAGATACAAAGGTCTTTCTTAAAGTAGTATGTCTCTACTACCTACACTGTCAAACTGATCGTTTACAGAATGCAGCAACCCCAGAGCTGAGCCAGCTAAAAAAAATCTTCAGCCAACAAGGGCTATGTTGAACCTGGGCCTAGCAGCACCCAGTATGGCAGTGAGGAGCATGGGCCTACAGCCCACCTACCAGTTTAAATCCAGTCTTTATCGCTTAACAATGGTCAGATCGTGGCAAGTTGTATAACCTCTCTCTGCTTCCATTCCCTCACTATAAAAAGTGGTAAAGATAGTACTATTTCATAGGATTATAGCAAGGATTAAATGAGGTAATACATAAAAATCACTTTGCACATAGTCTGTTGCCAATAATTCCTAGCCATATATTTTCACAGATTTCTCTAGTCCTCCAGAAATGTCAAGATCACATTTCTCAACAATCTCAAAGAGATGTGTAGGCAGCACTTCACAGCAGATAGAGCACAAATGACCTGCGTTCATATCCCTGTTTCGACACCTACCATGTAAGTGAACCAAAATGTAAGTTACTTAACCCGTCTAAAGCCTCTTTTTTCCCATATGCTAAATAGAAATAACAATAAAATTACATCCAAGGCACAACCACATAGTGAAGATTAAATGAGACAACAGAAATAGCAGGGAATCTGACTCAGAAACATAGTTTCTGCCATCTCCTGAGTACTGTTAGCATTATCCCTTTCTCTCTCCATCAGAGCCTGTTGCTTTCAACGTATTAGATTGGGGATGAGTTGAAGGACATCTCTTTGGGTAGAGTTAAGGCAAATGAAAACAATTATGACAGTGCTATTTACTATTTCCCTGGGCATTTGTTATATTATCAAATATTTACCATGTCCTTTATCATCACTAAAATACATCCTACAAAAGCCATAGCAAGCCATCTCAGCAACTGACTCCAAGGGCTACTCTATGAGGTGATTTCCTTACATGATGATACATTCTCACAAGTTTAGAGGATGTCCCCCGAATGTCCCCAACTTCCTTTAAAAGACTACAAAGCATTTGTCATTTTCGGGTGAGTCATCTATGGTGTGCTGGAAAGGGCTGGTCAGAAGAAAAGGTTTGGGTCTGTACTGGCAATCAACCAGCTATGATTTTGGGGAAGTCACTTGACCTCTGTGGGTCTCAGAAAGCACATCTGCTTCATGGCATTGTTGTGAAGAACACATTTATACAATGTAGACTGAAAGCCCTTGGTCTGATTTCTAAAGAGCTTTGAAAATCAATGGAAGGCAGGGATTTACCTAAACTTGATTTCCACACTTTAATTGTTTTGGTAGAGTATTTTAGGAATTTGCTCTGAGATACAAAGTGGACTCTTGCTTTATGTTACCAGTGTCATCCCCTCACTAGTTCCAAAGTCAGTAACTGGAGATCCAGACCTCTGACTTTGAGAGCAGGAGTAGGATGAGGCAAAAGCGAGAAGCCTGGGGCCAGGGTGACTCACAGCTGTGGAATCTATTAACGGTGAAAGGCTCTTTGCATTCCTCCTCCATGTCAAGTCTCTGGGTTAGCAAGGTACAGACGACAGATGGAGGAAACAGGCCTGTTTCTTTGCAGACCAAATATTCATCTATGCATAATGTGCATGTGCATGCGTGTGTGTGTGTGTGTGAGACAGAGAGAGAGAGTGTGTGTATATGCCTCCAAATATGAAGGCAAACATCTAAGCAAATTCTTCTTCTGTTAAACTATATAAAACCAGAAACCGACTTGATGCAGTTGCCTTATTTTCCACTGCCTTGGAGTTTGGCAAATTGAACCCCACAAATCCTTATATATGGTAAACATTTTCAATAAAAAATGTAAGTGAAAAGAACTCTTAGATGAGCCATTGAAATTCTCCAACATTGTGAGATGCTGGGATTGTGATGTTATTGAGTGGGACATGGGGATGTGCAGGTTGTGTGAGAAGTTTAATGATGCCCAAAAATGTTTTTAATGGTAAAAACCTAGAGCAAAGAAAGGCTGCATGACATACTTATGTATAGAGCTACCTAATCTTCTGAGTTGCACTTTTGTTAAATGAATGCCAGGATTATTATAGAACAAAAGGAAAGGACCTCAAAGGGAACATTCCAAATACCTTGTGCTCAGATTTTCTCACAGCTATAGTTATTAAAACTCTATTAAACCAGCTGCTAATAATTTTCAAATGGTCCATTAGTTCTACCAATGACCTCGGTCCACCACCAATTTCAGACCTTGTCTTCATGTCTTAATCAACAGCCTCAAATGGAATCCTTCGCTCTTTCAATATAGAAATACATTTAAAAGAGATTGTTGATTGCATAGGTTCTTTGTCATTACGGAATTTGTATAACGTGGAATTTAACCTAAGAACCCCAATCCTCCAGAAACGAAGATGGTTCCTCTGAGATTTCCTTAAAGTAAGGTGAAAACTAAACTTTATTATTATTATTATTATTTTCCTTGTTTAACAGAATAGAATGCATGGATGGGTCTCTCAGGATCCTTTGGAACAAACTCTTGAATGTGCTTGATCAACAATGGGAACTGATCCAGAGGCGGGGAAAAGGCCAGGAAAACGTACCCTAAGCTACTTCAGATAAATATCAAGAAACGTCACCTTTTTTTATAATCAAAGGTGTGGAGAGGGGAAGATCTTGCAAAAGTGATTTCATTTTCAGATGTGATTTATTAATGAGACTAAAGATAATTCAAAGAGAAATCAACACCATGAAAATAAGAATGCCAAGACTAAAAGGAATGTCTTTTTCTTAGGCTTGGAAACGAAAATATTTTCTCTCTCGTGACCATCTTAACTTCAAAAGCAGAGCAAGGAATGTCAATCCGTATGGAGTTCCTCTGGCCACTTACTATGTTTCCATTCTTTCCACAGAGACGGGGAGAGGCAGCCCATTGTGTGTCTCCGCCAACAAGATGAGAAAAAAAAATCACTTGTTTTTAAACTTTCAGAGGACACAGATAACTCAGGGAAAACAAAGAAAACACAGAGATGAATAAAAATTATTTTGGAATTAAATGTTAGATTTTAAAAATCAAGAAAGTCTAAGAATTCAAGACATATTCAGAATTTTCCTAGTGGCAAAAAGCATGAGCTTCAAGGTTTATGTACCAGGGAAATGCATTTTTCTTTTTTGCCTTTTTGTTATTTATTAAGTACTTTTGTTCCAGGAAGGACTCTTCTTCATTACTGTAAATATACCAAACAATCTCCCATTTCCTAGAAATCAATCATCTGCTTTTTTCAGCCAGTGTATTTTCTGTTCCACCTCTGACTTTTTGACTAAAATAGCTAAAAATTTTCTTGATTTCCTGTACTAGCCATATGATTTGTCCAAAAAATAAAAAGACTATCTTATTCTTTACTCAACCAGAAGGGTACAAAGAAAACCATCAGATTTTAAGGATGCCATTTAGTGTTCAAGAATAAAAGTGAGAAAGTTGCTTGGGTCATCTCTTTGTTCACTATTCTGGCAAGATTCCAGGCAAGAGTATGTGGTAATCTCATGATAATTGAACAACATAGTCTATTATGCACTCCCTACGAGGCAATATTGTTTCATGTCACAGCATGACGCAAGTGACATGAGCCTTAGTGCAGAGGACAAAGGCAAGGAACGACTTCCGGAATTCCATATCAAAGCATATGCCCTCTGACCTCGACACATTTAGCTAACCTGAGACATTTACCCATTTTACGAAGGTAAGACTAAGTGCATCATTGTGAGTGGGGATTAGCTTCAAATGTTTCTCATTACACGTGGAGTTAAGCCTGTCTACACCATACAAGTGTAAAACTATGTTTGTGGACATAGAGAAAGAACTGCAAGTGGGTGGATATGATATTTGATTAAGTGGCTTCAAGTGCTAGCTTTTCGTATGCCCATAAAGGACTCCAGAAGGAAATGAAGGAATTCTCCTGACAATGTTTAAGTAACTCCAAACCAAGAGACCAGCCGATCACCAGTGTTCCTGGAAGGGGTACTGCATGTGTTGATGGGTTGATGACTGAAATTCTTGAGGTCCATACACATAAATGGTTGTGGAACATAGGCTGTCAACAGAATTGAAGAGTGAGGCCATACACAGCTCAGTCAAGGCCACAAAATTCTCACATATAGTTTTTATGGCCGAAAGAGCTAAATGCCACCACTAGATCTTATAAACTTTTAGGGAGAATATATACAATGATGTATGCATAGTCTAAGAATCCTGTGGTATGTTAACTGGATGGCAGCCGGAGAGTAAGGCGGAGTCAAGCTCTATAATAAAGCATAAACATTCAAGGAAATGGTCTCACTTATTAGTCGGCCTGGATATACGTAAGTATCAATGCCACGGTAACTTCTTAAGACACTTACGCTGTACTCTGATCACCTGGGTAAGCCAAGATGTTTGAAAGAATGGATAACAAGAAAGGTATCCAAATAGCTTTATTTGGGAGAGTTGATCGTCAGCAAATAAAGATAGCACAGAAGTCAAATAAAATGCATTACAACGCACCACTTCTAGCTGTGGTGGTAATGTGTTAGACCTGCTGGCAATTGGAGATGTAAATGCTAGATTATGAGCCTCTAAAAAGCAGGGTCTAGGTCTTTCATTTCTGTAGAGCCAACATTTAGCACAAAGCCTGGGAAGCAGTCAAATGCTCAGTAAGTATTTAAATGAATGAACAAATGAATGAAAAAGAGTAAAAAACAAGTAAGCCCAAGGTCCAGCATTCAGTAACAGGGAAAACAGGCTGCCTCTTTTCAACTAACCAAAGAAAGTCTGAGCGGGGGAAGGGGGGAAAGGCCCTGTAAACACCAATGGAAGCCACAAATCAAAGAGCAGGACAAGGGGATTCACAGTCTGACAAAGAGAGTTCTCCAGCCCTGTTCCCTTTTAACCAGACTCCCCCATACATATACCACATCCCATCACTGGCATTACTTTCAAATCCACAAGACAGCAGCAGCGACAGTAACACCCTGAGCTCGTTAACGATCACAACCCTCTGAGCTACTGAAGCACACCGAAGCAAAGAGAAAGGAAAGTTTTACAAGATAAATGGGGAGGCAGCATTTCTGAGGCCTCCCTTTTAAAAGGGGTGGGGAGGAAGGGTGTGTATATAGGGAGTGGACGTACTTACTGACTTCCACCTAGGTGCCCCATTAGGCCAATATTTTGCAAAACCAGGTGTGTGCAATTTGCTTATTAAAGTTCTCACCCTGGGGCAACTGACAAGACTCATCAGTCCTGGGAGATGTGTGCTATGACCCCAAGGCAAGTTAAAGCATATCCGGAATATTTTTAGCTAGAAAGAGAATCTTTTTGTTAAAGTGAAAGGGGATCATTCTGCTGAAACAACTAAGAGGAAAAGGAATTAAAAGTGGTTTGTTCCCAGTTTTGTGTAGAAATTATACCATTATCTTTTAAAACAGAGGCTCAAGGTTAGACTGAGTTTCCAGAAGGAACATGGGAAATGTTTTTAATCGATGATTCTGTAGGTGGTGGCACTTCAAAAGGAAATATTCCAGCAGAAGGTAAAAGCTTCAAGGTGGCCTACCTTGCCTACTTCCTAAGAGGTCCAAGAGTCAACACTTTTGAACACCAAGATCTCTTAAAAATCCAGGTAACTCTCCCTCGTCATTGGCTGATTCGGTGGGAAGAGTGACAGATGTGGAGCAGCCAATGGCAACAGACCGCAGTGGCATTGTCTATAAGGAGCTATCTGATGCTGAAGACGCCAAAAGAATAAAAGAGCCCCAATTATGTTTTCCAAACTGGCCAAGATGGGTAAATGGATGCAAATGAATGGGAAATGGCAGTAGCTTTTTCTATGCTGTTATTGATAGCATTCATCTCATATTAGACGTTAACAGACTGCTCTACCTGGGAAACATAGCTTCTTCCCTGCCGAACACTAACCTTATTCAGAGCGAAGTATTGTCAGTCGTACATAAAAGGATAACCATGACAGAGTTCTGGTGGTAGCTCTAAATCCACATTTAAAGAACAACTATCACGTACCTAGCACTGGGCTAGACAACCACGAATTCATGGCATGCTTTAGACTGCCAGGCACGTTTACCCCCCACATTTATCCTCACAACAAACAGCCTGTCTTTGGAAGTAGAAAAGATTCCAAAATTACACTTGTGAGGGTCATGTTATGAGAAAATTTATTATCAGTCTTTCCTTGTAAATGTATTAAATGAACTATGTAAGGACAACCCAAAAAGTCCTTTTTAATCAGTTTCATCATTCTATTTGAAATCTATGGATTCTAGTATGTTGCAAGGCAATCATGACCTCTGTGAATTCAATGATAAACAGCTCATTTGTCTCATCAAAATAAGAGAGAAAGGAAAGAAAAAAATATATATCCAAAGTAGGTTTAGCTTTCAAAATCCTGAGGGTGTTTGTGCTACTAAACAACTTCCTTACCTAGAGCAAGTCCCTTAAATGTTCTTTGATTCAACTTCTAAGATAACATTAAATAAATAACCTCCAAGGTTCCTTCTAGTTTCATTGTAACAAGTAGGAAACCTCTCAGGAAATATCTTGGAACACTGATGGTCAGAGAACCAAGGTTCCAGTTGGGCTCTGCATTATCGTGGGCAAATTATGATCTGTGTGTACCTGTTTTTTAACTTCCATTTATGGAAGGAGAGGATTTAGTAGATGGCCTAGGAGGATGTAGGCAAGGAAAGGCCAGCTGTGGTTAACATGTAAGAACAACATGTAAGAAGACGGTGGTGAAACAGATGAATGACTCCTCTGCCTTATCAGGGTTAGACAATACCAACAACACAGAAAGACATCTCTTCAGGATAGGTTATAAAACTCATGGTAAAACCTTATCATTCATTCAAACTACTACTCAACAACTTAGTTACCCTGGATAAATCACCTGGACAAGCTATTCTGAATGAGATTCTCTGCCCTTGACTAAATATTCTCTTCTTTGTTTGAAAACATTTGGAAATAGGATGTCTTCATGAACACCAAGGGAGAAAGTGTTTTGGTAAGGAGTAAGTCTGTAATTTTAAGTCACATAATTGTAAGGGACAGCAAGTATAGGGAAGTGCCACCACCTGTCATTTACTGTCTCCCACCTATCACAGCCTTCTCTGCTTGATCTCCACACTCTTTTCCAACAAGCCTAGACAAGGCACAGAATCCTCAAAGTAGAGCTCCAGGCAGTCTCCACCAATCAATCAAAATTGGCACAAGAAATAGAAGCTATCTGCCAACACTGTTGTAGTGGAATAAGCATGGATCACCAGGGCAGAAAACTGAGATTCCATTTCAGGCTTCCTTAACTAACTTCCTACATTGTGGACTTTGGACAAATCATTTCAGCCTTTCCAGAGCTGTAAAATGAAGAGGTTGAGTGAGATGATTTCCTAGGTCCATATAACCAGTCACTTCGCGTTCACTGCAGATGACAAGAACTCCTTCCCTTTCAGACCCTATCTCTTTCTATTTTCTTGTAGCTGACATTGTTGTGTATTTGAGGATGAAGATTTCGAATGTACTCACAGTCTATGTGTGGATCCTCAGGGTGGCATCCTGGCATTTTATTTTTAAAAACAGGATCCAGTATCATTGCCAACATGCAGTGGCTTGAATCCTGAGAGTTGGATACCCTTGAGTCATTATCAACTTTCGAAATAGGCAGCACATTCACACAGCTAACAGAAAGACACTTCAAGCTTTAAAATAATTTTGGATCTACATAAACATATCCGAGTCATGAAAAGACAGAGAAAGTTTAAAGAGTGGTCCAGTGAGGTAACAATCCCAGCCACCTTCTTAACCACCCCACCCCTACTTTTCTTTTTTACTAAGTCAATAGTGCTCAATGAGTCATTACATGGCTACCTCCTATCAGACTAAGGCCAACAAACCCACCACTTCTTGGGTATGAGTTACCTCTTGATTATTATTTAATAAAATACAAACTGTTCTAGTTTGTTACTTTAAAATAGGCATCACAAATTTTTTTTAAGGCTACTTGGAACATACGTTACCTTTTCCTGGGGAAAACAAAAGCTTCCGTCTATCTAGATGAGGAAACATCCAAAGAGCAAGTAATTATGAGAACATGACTCTCTCTGGCATCCTCCCCTTCTCTCCAAGTGGTTTATGTGAGGACAGGGAATAGGGATAGAGGAACTGGAAACTCTTAGGAATCAGGTGGGCTCCAAAAACATCAAGCAGTCCTCAACATCAGTCCCATGTGCAAGACAGCCACTTCAAGTTGTCCTTGTTCTAAAGTCTTGCTGGTAGCATGAGCTCTGCACCATATGCCTAAAGGGTGACCTAATGCTGAGTTCTGCTGGGGCAGCTGGAACAGGACAGGATTGTTTGCCACGGTGATCTGAGTCACTTCTCAGCAACATCTCAGGGTTAACAAGATCACATGTTCAGCTGCTACTTAAAGCCTTGGAGGCACTTCAACCTCTTAACTTGGGTAAGCATTAGGAACCTCGTAGGTAGTGTCCAACTCCTCAAAATAACTTTAAAGAGACTATACTCCCTTTCTTGAAGCTTCTAAGCATGGCAAGGACACAACCATCAGTTCTTGGGCCATGACTGCTGCTTTCTGTTACTAAAAAATTACTGTCAACCAGACACATTTTCTCAATTACTTCCTTTTTCTACTCAATTGTTTCTTCTCTTCTACTTCTAAGACAACATTCTTTTCATTCTCATGAGACTCCTAAAGTTTGAAGGAAAGTGAAGAAAGATTAAATTCTCTTAACAATTTTATTCTAGAGGCACTTTCTTTAATGTGTACAGAGAGTGTTTAACGGTAATAGTGATAATTGTTTTAGGGGTAGACAACATGTAAAGAAAATAAATAAATTCCTTGCATTTTCTCGGGAAGCTGAAGTGTCTGACCTGCCAAATTTGCAACAGGGCCATTTCCCTTTTTATTGAGATGAAAGCAGAAAATACTCTAGAAAGGTTATGTTGACCACATGCATTGCTTTGAAGCAGAATCTTCCCCTCTCCAAGTTACTTCTCATCTTTTGAAGAAATGTCTACTGAGCTGCTTCAGTCAGTCATTCACTAGTAAGCACTGAGGATCAACTACACATCAGGCACATTATTAGACCCTAGACCGTGTTGATCCACTAGCTAAGGTTACTCTAATGCACAACTAGGTCAGTTAGCAGTGGTCCAATATCAGAGGCAACAGCTTCAAACCAGGCCAGGCAGGAAGCCATATGGAACAAGTCCTTGGTCAACAAGTGCATACCTTACTGTTAATAGAACAAACAAAAGAAAACAAAAAAACCCTAAACATTTACTTGGGTGAATTCATGGCAATTTCTTTGTATATAGAAATCAATGTAATGTAACTTTCCTTTGTTTCTGCCAAATGTATTAATATGAAAAAACTGCATCCAATTTAACTGATGAATGACAGATACTCTGTTTACAACAGAGGTGGATGCTGGTGGTGCACAGTATGTAGCCTGCCACTGAGATGACATTTCCCAAACCTAAATCACTCAGTATATGGTACCTTTAAGGTGCTCTGAAGGTACTAAATTCCTAGAGAAGAAAAGACGAAAGCCTATTCCATAGCTGAAATTATTAGCAGCCACAAATATCAAGTTCTGACAGCAAGTGTTTTTCTTTTCCTAATTCCTCCATGTCAACCCTTCGAGCACAGTGGCTGCTTCTTCCTCCCTTACTTAATGATACTGCATTCCCAACACCAGTGGCTCCTAAACCTGGCTTCCAAGAATCAACATTCTAGGGTCCGACCCAAGACCTAATGAATTCCTTTCCTGTAATTCATAAGATACGAAGCAAGATGAAAAGCCATCATATAATAAAAAAAATTTGCCCAGTGGTAGAACCTGAAGGTCTATTTTTAATAAATCCCTTTTTGTTTTCTAAGTTCTCAGAATAATTGTGAAGATCAGCCTGGTTTAGGAATCACCACTGCATACCACAATTTTGTAGTGATTTTTTAAAAAAACTTTTAAAAGGGAGCTGTCCACCCTTCCCCCACCATACATACACGCTTCTGGTTGCTCAAACATTTTTTTACGAGCAATGAAGACAGCAGAACAGCTTCCTCTATTGCCACCCAAATATCCAGCAATTAGCAGACTAGACCCACAGATTCTTCACATTCTGAAGCTGTTAAAATAAACACTTGTGTGCCTGGTGTAGCGTTTGTTCACCAGCTCCCATGACTTGCGTAGGCTTCCAAGCCAGGACTGTTGATTCCAGGTAAAAGGATAAATAAATCAAAGGAACCTCAATCTTAGATCTGAACTCCAGCCAAATTTCAGAGGAAAAGATTTACTAATTCCCTGTTTATAATAAAAAAATAATAACACAAAAACAAAATCACCCACCATTAGCCAACTCTAATCTAATCTTTCCTTGCAGTAATAATTTTATTTAGGGTACTTCAACACTAAGCTTGGCCTAGCATGCACTGAACAGTGAACCGATGATGCAGGCCTTAGGTACAAGGTATTATGGGGAAAATGCAACTCCTTAGAATGAACTGGGATAAAATGTGAGGGTTAAAATCAAAATTAGCAAACAGGACCTTGAAGAGAAAAGTCTTTTCATTTTCTATCCACACACTATTCTGCCTTCACTGGGCCAGCATTAATATGAGGTCTCTGCTTCAGAAAGGCTTTGACTTTCCTGCTATTATCCTAGTCTTGCTTTAACACATACTTTATATTAGAATGCGTTCCAGGAAGCATATGGCATTAGAACTAGGTCAACCATTAACCAAATAACAGGAAACTGCTCTGCAGCGCACACCCTTCAAAAGCTTGCTTAATGAGCTGGCTCTTCAGAATATGTCCTTCAGTGAGGTTGGAACTAACAGGATCCATGGGTTTCTTTAATGCTGCAAGGTCACCTAATACCTAGAAGGCTTCTGCACATACTAGACTTTCAATGATCTAAATCATTCCATTGAAATGTTCAAGAACGAAAGTCAAAGGTGAAGACGCATGTTTTCTGAATCTGCTTGACCATCTTCAAAGAACATGACTATTATCCTGGTTTCGTTGCTTCATTCTTCCAATTTTGTTAAATTAATAGGAATCACTATATACTCATCTTTTTTTCTTTTCATAACATTTTTCTCTATATTCCTTGAAGCTTCCATACCACCAATTTACCCTACAAAATACATGCCACCATCCATTTAGACTTAATAGGTCAAAGAAAGTATTGGAAAAAGACCTGTCTTCCTCTTTCATATAAAACTGCAAATGAGTTTCCTCCAGAACCAATGGCCTTGAATCACTGAATGAGTTTGAATTTTTCTTCTCCAATGTTTCAGACTCAATTCTATGAAATTTAACTCTATAATGCACTGAAGAATCATTCAAGATCGTACTAATAAAGTGTCATCCACACATTAGTAGTATCTTTCAGAATCTACCAACAACTAAATTCTCCTTGGCTTCTTTAACCTAGATTGTTAGACATTCTTACTTCAAAATGTACATAATATGAATTGTAGAGGTGGGTAGCTTCCTTTGATTAAGAACTTATACTAACTTTCATTTTTTAATTAAATGCTGTATTTCAGGCAGCAGTGACTGCTCAGAAGCAACTAAGCTATGATTTTCAGATATACAGGCATTTTTAAGGAATAGATATTTAGGACCAATAGGACATTTTTTAAAATGCTAGGTTTGGTCTACAGACTCCACACATTTTGATTGTGTACAGCTGTTTTAGGCACTGCTCAAGGCAGTGGTGAACGAGGGAGACTCAGCCTGCCTTTCTGTAGCTTCTAGTCTAGTCCTGTTCAGGAACTCATTATGAAACAAACCAGTGGTTGGCTTTCAACATTCATCAGCTAAATTTCAACTGAATAAGATCTTTTTCCCTGAAACCAGTCAATAAGGCTTCTCTGCGCACCAACATAAAGAGTTGCACATTGGACTAGAGGTGGTAGAAAAAAGGCTTTAAGACACTAAGACTGTTAAGTCTTTTGGATTCTAGATAATCAAATAGCTCACATCTGTGCCATTCTTGGAAAATTTCAGGTTTACTACAGAGAAGTTAGCTGGGTAGCAATGGTCAAAACAAAAAACCAGAACCTCATCTAAGGAATTTAATATATAATCTATTACACAATGTTCAAGATAGTACAAACAGAGGTTAAGTCACTTTTCTTCCCTTTTACCAGATTTTGGAGTCCTGTTTCATAGGGAAGCCCACTGGCTTTGAAAAGCCACCATATAATAAAAAATATTGCTCAGCCTCTTTAGCCAAGAAGGTGTATGTTTATCAATCCCATTAGAACAAGCTTCAAGGAGCCCTCAGTTGGGATTTCTTGTAAAATTCAGGTATATTCTGACTTCTAATCAGTCACTGTTTAACAATGCTCTACCAATAATAAGTATTTAATAAAAACTTAAAGATGGGAGGAAAGAAAATTAGGATTTTTTTATGTGTCCACTATATGTCAGGCTCTGCACCAGAGATTTAGAATCATGATTTCCTTTATTCCCCATAAGAACTTTACAAAGTGGATTTTTTTTTTCCAGATAAAGAAATTGGGGATCAAAGATTAAATCATTCCCTCAAGGTCACCCAGTTACTCACTGGCTCTGAGGTCTATGATCTTTCCAGTATACACCATGGCCCTCACCCCCAAGGTCCTCACAGGCCTACCAATACTGACAGAAAAGGGCTCCCCTTCAATGTGTCCTCTGTGCTAGAATCAAGTGCTCCTTCCTCATATGAGTGCGCTCTGCTGCTCCCAACATAATCTCCAGGTCTAGTGTTTGAAAAGATGGTCTAGAGTTTCTCAGAGTGTCCAAACACTGATGGTGGAACAGGGTCAGGCCAGTTCCTAAGATACAAAGCAAGATAAACTCAGCGGGTCCTCCTGCCAATTGTCCTCGTCCTTACTCATCTGACGAAGCATGCCAAGGCCTGCCTAGAATGACGCAGGAAAGGGTCACCATGGGTGATCCTATACCCCTCCAAATTGTTACAAAATAAAAGCTCAGTGCTGAGGCAGGCTGGCTCCTTGAAAACCTGCCAATACTGTTTTATAGGAATCAGAATTCTTGAACTATTTGCATCCATCAACCTCAGAGTTAAACCCAGGAGGTACAGAGGAACGTAGAGGTCTAAAGGTGGAAAGGTCTAGGAATCTGCGGACCCAATCCATCTTGGGAGTCCAGGTCCCCACACTGCCTACTAGACATTCCTTTTTAATTCACAAAGAAACCAGAATGTTTTACTTTTCCCTTATACTGAAGTTCTGACTACAAACATACTTAAATAGAGGCATATAGATGAGTATCAGTTCTGAAAGGCCCAACTTAAACCATTAATAAAAATGTATCTCAACAACCACTCTTTCTATTCTAGCAGCTCCACAAAACTGACACCAGAAAGGCAGGATCACTGACATTTAGAGTTACTTAACATAAACAAACACAAAGTCCACACTTGGGTTAGGAGATGTGGCTAATTTTAGATGAGTGTTTTACACAGGATGAAATGAAGCTTTGGACTTCTCACTGATTTAATGCAGCCCTCATACCTACATTTAGCCAACGCCACCTCAAAGTTTTCTCAACTACGGAAAACAAGCAGTGAGGTAGCTGAAAGAAGGAATTCATTTCTGCACTGTGAAGTTCTCACAGGCAAACTGTCCAGTACGTCCCAGCTCCTGGAGTGAACAGGCTCAGGCTGCACCATGAGCTGACGCCGAGAAGATTTCAGCATTTAGGAATATCTGAAGAGTCAGGCTTTGCAATGCTTCCATTGATCAGCATCTGAGGCAAGTATTCATTCAAGAGAAGCTGTGACAATCCTCCTGAGCAGGTGGCAGACATTGAGAGGGCTCTTGGTGATTATGAGCAACTCTGATTGTCCCGTTCTTAGGAAAGCTCTGGAGAACTCCATGCCTTGAATGCATAGAGAACACAGTCCCAGATATTAGAAACAAGTCAAATATCATGTTCAACTGCCACGATTCCAAGAGTCACTGAGTTGCTCTCTCTCCCTTTAACACAGCTGTGAAGTTCGCTGAATGTCCAGCCAAGTGTACTGGTGAATTTCTTCCCTTCTCATGCTAGTGAGAGGACCCAGTTTCAGCCTGGTGATGTGATGTATTTGCTCATCAGCTTCCAGGTTTAACAAGGGAAAACAATCTACCCCTCAAATTGTAGAAGCTTTCTTTCCAGGAGAACTAGACAATCCTGATGGCTCTCTCCAGTTACATAGCAATTATGTAATTGCTAAACTTCTGCAGAATCACTGGAACCATTCTGCAGCCTTCCACCGACTACAGCTGCAGCACAATGTTCCGAGATGATTGCAGCCTTTGAATGGATGGCCGGTCTCAAATCTGAGCACAAAGGGACATACAATGGGATTCCATCTCAAGCACAAAGATGCTCCTGCCTAATGAAGCCCTTTCTCCTCCTCTCAGTCTGTGCAGTAAACTCTTTCCTTTGCCCGCCCTACATGTGTGTGGAATGTGGTTTACTCTGTTTATGCTGACAGGTTCCAAAAGAGGCAGAGAAATCAGCTGAAGTTTTGCCATGGACCATGCACAAGGTAATCATTTAACACATAATGTGAAAGCTCCAGAAGAGGACAAGAGACAAGGGGTAGAGGGTGGAAAGCATCTCTCTAGGCTTCCTGCACTGGCATGAAATGACTGCTTCCCTTCCTTCTGCCAGCTCCAATCCTTCATGTTGACATTACACATCCTGTACTGTAGATCCACCCCCATGCTGCTGCTTGCCCAGCTGAATTATCTCCTGCGTCACAGCGGTGGTAACAGAACTGCTGGCTCGGCAGACCTGAAAGCACCATTTCAATGCTTAATGCATTCAGCAACTGGACACATTACCAGTGCGTCAGGGCTGGTTTGTGGCCCTCTCAGCAGCCATGCAATACTTGACCTAACCTTCTGCTAACCAGATGGTCTGTTTGCCTCTTGGGACCAAACCATTAAACTTTACTTTATTAAATTCTATCCAAATGTAGGGACAGTTTACAGCAGCATGTCTGGTTCATCTCCAACAGGGTTGCTAAGATGAAAATGACCTAAAAATAACTGGAAACTCTACTTCACACCAACAGAGAACAAGATATTTTGGAGTAAATATTTAAATGATCTGCCAGATTACGAACCACAGCAGCACTGACTATATGGTTAGCAGATTATATTGTAAATATATACACACAAAGACACAGAAATGAATGCATCTAAACAGGAACCCAGTACCCACAGCCTAAGCCACTCTTCACTATCTCCTGTCTCCAGGCTACTTGAATGTGGCTGAGGACACCTATCTCCATCATAATCACTCAATTACCAAAACAAAGAGCCTAACACAACGGTGACAGAGAGATCTCATATCCCCTGGGTTTGGCCACCTAGGCATACTACAGGCATGCTTAGTACTCAAAAGGAGCTTAATAAATAGGCACACATTCCTTAAATAAACAGCTTCTATAAAACACATGAAGATGAAGACATTAAATTCCTTCCAACTCTATCATCATCCCACAGCTGCTAACTAGGCATGTAAAACCAGGCATCTGATGAATGGCAAGAGCAAGCCATCTATACCAGGGGCACTGGGTGGCCCCAGCTTCATCATTGCAAATGAACTCTAGAGGTGGACATTTATTGGGCACTTGGCAGGGTACTGAATACTTTACATATATTGTGCCTCTTAGACTTCACCAGAAAGAAAATCCCACTTTCAAGATAAGAAACTGGAGCAGAGAAACAATTAGGAGCTTGACCTAGGTTCATAAAGCTAGGAAGTGTGGCAAACAGGGGTGTGAATTCACATCATATCCCAAAGCCAATCGCTTCCCACTACTCTGTAGTCACAAATAAGCAAAGATCCTACAACATGAAAAGAACCGAACCCATGTGAAAGTGGCATTCCCAAATACATCTCTTAAGGAAGAGGACAAATAGACAAGCTTCCTACTCCTAGTCCTTCAGGCGTCCTAGGGAGTCCAGGGTTCAATTCCTACTCTTTCATCCCATATTTCTTACTGTATTGAGGGCATTCTGTACCAGTAACCATGGTCACACTCACAGCTACGTCTCTGCTCCTTTAGTTTTGGGTTTACACTTTGAACACCAAAAATCTCTCATTTAAGAGAATCCTAGAGATTTGAACACCAGTAAATAAACACAAGGTTTTTCTTTCCTCCTCAAATAGCCCTGGATACAAAGTTAGAGTGGCAACTCTAAAGTTTATTTATAATTAAAGAATAATAACATCCCAGCTGGGTGCAGTGGCTCACCCCTGTAATCCCAGGACTTTGGGAGTCCGAGGTGGGCGGATCACTAGAGGCCAGGAGTTCAAGACCAGCCTGGCCAACATGCTGAAACCCCATCTCTACCAAAATATATAAAAAATTAACCAGGCATGGTGGTACATGCCTGTAGTCCCAGCTACTCGGGAGGCTAAAGTGAATGAATCACTTGAACCTGGGAGGCAGGGCTTACACTGAGCTGAGATCATGCCACTGTACTCCAGCCTGGTCGTGAGAGCAAGATCTTAGCTCAAAAATAACAACAACAACATTCAAACGACATCTTTGTTTCTCTGGAAATTTCCCAAATGTAAAAAAAAAAAAAAAAAATCATGAGTACTTTGCTTGTACAGGTGAAAAATCACTATTCAGTTTTACCAAAGAACCACTTACATGTTCTTCATCTTTGCCACTAGCATCCACAGCACCACCACCACCACCACCAATAAAACTACCAATGAATGTTCTTTTGGCCAGACCCAATAAGGTAAGTCTGGTTAAGCCTTACCAACACCATTCCATGTTTTCCAAAATTTTAAAATATCATCTACCCTTAAAGCACTCTAAAATTAATCTCCTTCCCATGAGGTCTGAAATCATTTGATATTATAGTACATTAGTGAGACCGAGTAGACATGGCCTATTAAACATTTGCACAGGGAAAACCAAAGCATTTCTAAGCCAGGCTACGGGGCAGTCCTCAAACTGGCTAAGAGATATCTGCATGAGTAGAGCAACAGTGAGGCATACAACATTCATATAAACAGCACTGCCAATATATTCTCTGCAATAAGGACAATTTTCTTAGACATATCATTTTTGCCAGAATGATACCAAACAATAGGAACAGTAATAACATCTTTCTTCTGAAAAGCTTGAAAAACTTCATGTTTATTAAAAATTGTTCCCCTACAACACTCCAGGGAATAGCTCTGCAAGGTCAGGTTGAAGGCATTGTTACCATGTAAATGTACTTTTCCAAAAGAAAATGGCATCATTCTTGGGTAGTTTACAAGCTCCTACTGAATGCACACACAGCAAAACACAGTGTTACTTCATCCACAGACCATCAATTCAAGATGTAATATAGTCTACCTGGGAACGGACAACCGCAGCAGACTACTTATCAGTAAAGGCAGACACAGCACCAAGTTAAACAAGCACAATTCCAAAACCTGAGTTTAAGACCAAGAACAAAATACCTAATATATTGACCAAAGATAAATGGGGCAAAGCCTTGGAGAAGATCTTTGCCTCAGTTTGTCAGTGAGGAAGGAAGACATTATCCCTTTTTTGAGTGCCCATTATGAACCAGGACTCTCATACACACTTTTTAAAAATCCTTATGTTAGTTCTACAGATTCAAATTATAATAATTCCTATTTTACTGCATAGGAAATCATGGGGACAGAGATGTTTAATGACTTACCCAACGGCTCACAGCTAGTAATAGACAAAGACAAATTTCAGCCTCAGCTGTGTACCCCAAAGAGTATGCTTCACCCACCAAACCTCACTTTCTCAAGAGAAACCCCTGCACAGAGAACTGCATTCTCACCCCAGAAATTCTAAGAGATGACTCTCAGGTGGAAATTTGTACTCTTGATGTTTTAGAGAAAAATAAGTGCCTAGAGAGTATCTATCTCTCTGTATGTATAGAGATACACATGTGTATATATATACATATACATACATGCATAAATATATACGGTAGCTGAGTTCCCAGTTGTTCTTTAGACAGATGAATTGTGCTGAAGTTCAGCCATAGTGCGAAAGTTTTAAGTGCATTATTTTCCCATATAACTGCATGTCAAAAAGGGAAGGCTGCCAAATGACAATCTGGCCCAGTGATTCACAGTGTCACACTGACATATCCACACCGTATCACTTCTGATACAGGTTGTTTGTATTTCCTGGAAATCATTGACTTCATTTGGGAGACAAACAGTAAACAATGTCCCTAGTAATTACGTGTTCTTTTTTTATACTAGAATACACTGGCAGCAAATTTCATAATTTGGAGGAAAGGAAGGGGTGATATAAAGTTAAAAGTTCTCGATTTACAGTTCCTCAAATCTTAGTGATCATGTTGCTAAGGCATTATCTTAAACACAGATGACTCTCTTTTTCATCTTAAGATTATGCCTTATAAAGTAAAAGATCTATTCAAATGAATCACATTCAATCGACTTAACAGGTTTCATGTGCTGAGGAAAATAACAATCCAGCCAATTTGGAATTTTATGCTTCAAGATTCCTATTTGCTGATTTACAAAAGCGTTGCAGCTATATTTGACCCCTAAAAACTTAAGAATTTCTTTTTCTGTAGACACCAACACAAGCGATACAATATGTGCATGGTCACAGACAAAATAATATTGCCACCAACCTTTTTACTAAGATGGGGGAAAGATCATGGAAAAGTGGCAAGAGGGGAAGAAAGAACAGGCAGAAGCACATTGGAACATGAGATATTCACTATTCAGAAACTGCTTCAAATAAGATTGCTAACACTTACCTCTGGTGGGGTCAATTTTGATAATTGTAGTTGACGTCTAGAAATGGGGTTATGAATATAATTATCATGAAGCAGCAATTGGGCAATCACAACCTAATTAAGCCCACTGACTAGATTATCTTGTTTTCTCCTAATAATCACCTAACATTTAACACTTGCTAATTTCAGGACCTATGGGTGATGTTCATTCGTTATTAACAAGCTACAACCACTGGTCAGAAAAAGAATGGGTGAGGTATTCTGAAACACTGAATCAACCAGGGGGCAAAGATGAATTTCAGGAACAGCTGACATCTGTTCTTCAACACCACTTCAGTTCTCAGGCCTGCAAAATTTCTAATTGAAGGCAAAGTCACGGGAGAAGATGGAATGAATGACAAAAACTTCCACACAAATGGGAAAGATACAGTTTTGCCTCTTTAAATAGGAGCTATTTTATGTGATCTATACAATGCACTTTTTAAATTACCATAGAATCTGTCTTTGAAAATGTGGTTTTCCTTTCAAGAGAGTTAATGATTCCTTTGCCAGGCCTGCATACATAAACTTTCTACGTTTACTTCCTTAGAGCATATTCCATGCCTCCTCTCCTATGGAACTCCTCATGTTCAATGTGTTCACAAATTCTGAATTCTCGCTGTATCTACAAAGATACGTTGACCCAGTTCACCTGGTGTCCTGCAAAGCAATTCCTGAAGGTAGCCTGGGTAGGTTTCCTCAAAGAATTAAAAGGAAAACTGAAGAAACCCATTGAGAACTGGTCTTTGAGTCAGGCTGGTCTGAGGGATTATCCTAGAACGCTGAGCACTAGTGCCTCGGGTCACAGTTTATGCTGTCTAAGGTTGAATGGAGTCCCTATTCCTCTAAATTAGAAATTCTGCCCAGAGAACAACATGCTTCAGTTCTACTTTACCGTCTTTAACTATACAGTTCAATTGTTCACTTTATATATTTTTTTCTGAGCCTTTTTTTCTATTTTAGTCCTTTAAGAAAATAATGGTTTTTATAAATTTGGTAAATAATGATATGGATGAGAAGTAAAAATGGATGACTCCACGGCCTCCTCCAGTACACTTTATAAACAGGGCATGCGTTTATCATCCTACAAAGGTTTTGATTATGGGTCTGTCTGGGGACCAGAGATCAACTGAATAAATCCACGGCAAAGTGAAGATTTTATAAAACCACAACTAGTTGCTTCGGGGCTCAAGTCTACTCAGCAACTAACGTCCAACCACCGTCTTGCAGAAAAGCTACTCTCCTGGATATCGTAGGGCTATTTGGATCACTCTATCTCCCTTAGCACAGTGTGTCACTCTATTACGGACGTCTGTGCTCATCCATGAACTTCCTTACTGTCCTGCAGTGTTTCAGGGAGAGGTAAATAAAACCAAAGTACTCAACACCTCTCCATGATCTAAACAGAGCACATGGTGATCACAAAAGGGGGCAGGAAGTATTAGCATTCACACATTTAAGAGGATCTGCACCATTTTCCATAAATGACCGTTACAGAGAACTAATTTTCAAATGTCTGTGTTGCTTTTGAAAACATTTCTCAAGCTGATAGTAACCAGAGCCAACACAGGACACCGAGACTTCAAAAAGGGCCCTATGAAGAAAAAAAGTAAAACATCTTTTCTACAATTAAAAAAAAAAAGTCACATAGCATATCTTTCTGCCATAACAGGTAGGTGGCTCCTTTTTTTCTGAGTCTGATATAATTTTAAAATGTTTATTCCTTAAAGTGTCCCTTACATGGCCTCTTGCTGTTTTTCCTACCATCTCCTCTATATTTCAGAAAAGGGTGCTCTTCAGTTAAACACACTTTCTCAACCTATTACAGTAAGTTCTATCTCTCATATCAACCAATATATTACAATTAATTTTCCATTATTCTCAGATTTCCTTCCAGAACTCCAAGGATATACTCCTGGCATAAGCAACTGGAAGAGATAAACCATCAAGAACATAAGCTATTAGCAGAGCAAGTAATAACCAAGGCCAGGTCCCACCAGCTGAGAGCCAGGCTTCTGGAGGCAGGCCCCACTTCATGTGAATCCTGGCTCCCCAACTTTGCAGCTTCATGACTTTGGCTAAATTACTTTACCTCCCTAAACCTCAGTTTTCTCTATCCTATGAACAGTCCCTGTTTCATATTAAATGTCAGGAAAAAAAAATTATCCAGTATTACCTATGAGTCAGTCCAGGAAGGGAGACAGCATTTTTTAAGGTCTATGTGGTATTCCCACTCTACAGTGTTGACAGATTTTTTTGATGAAGGAATCATTTATTTTCTATTGTTCTTACCCAATATTAGACAATATTCAATCGACAGCAGAAAGGAGAGAAATTCTTGCAGCTGAACTCTTGACATTCAAATGAGAATGGTCTCTTCTGAGGCTGGGTGCAGTGGCTCACGCCTGTAATGGCACTTTGGGAGGCCGAGGCGGGCGGATTGCCTGAGCTCAGGAGTTTGAGACCAGCCTGGGCAACATGGTGAAACCTCGTCTCTACTAAAATACAAAAAATTAGCTGGGTGTGGTGGTGTGCGCCTGTAATCCCAGCAACTTGGGAGGCTGAGGCAGGAGAACTGCTTGAACCCAGGAGGTGGCAGCTGCAGTGAGCCGAGATCATGCCACTGCACTCCAGTCTAGGTGACAGAGTGAGACTGTCTCAAAAAAAAAAAAAAAAAAAAAAAAAAGAAAATGGTCTCTTCTACAAGGACTCCCTTCCCACTTATTATTATTAAATACTAATTAGTCTTCAGAGAAGACTATTTAAGATAGAAACCACTGAAGAGAAAAGATTTTGGGTGATAGGCACTTGTTACTGAAATCTTTACATGATCTCTACCTGGTATCTATCTTTGGTCATCTTCAGTCAATAACCCAGCATTCAAATTGTACCCCAAGCGAAGGACCCCTCTCTATCAGGCCCATGGCAACCTCGGTTGAATGTTTGTGCTCAATTGCTGACTAATTGGTCATAATACAGAGGGATGATGTAATTAGGGATTAGAATGTCTAAACATTCTGAACTGCAATGGCCTTATTTTGGATTTTAAAACGCTGGGACTGGATGGAGATCAGCTTGTGACGCTTGGCTCAAGTCAATGGCTTAATCCCAAACTGACACCAGGCAGTAGTCATGATCCACTCCTTTCCCCTCTGAAAAGGCAATGTCTTTGTTCTTCATTTCTTCTAATACCCAGGGCACAGGTAGAGAAGCTCTATGGATCACTTTAGAGAGAACTATCACATTTTCTGTCCATTAATAATGCAGCTATTTTCTGCCAGGCTCTATTCTCTACTTTGTTCATTTTCCAGGAAAATCTCCACCTAGGCCTACTTAACCAGTTCCCTCCAGTTTCCATCTGTCCTTTATCAGAAAGGCTGTATTTGTAACCCCAAAGTCACATAAATTGTCCTCCAAACCCAATTCTATTTTTTACAATAGGAACTGGCCAAAGAATGTGGGTCTGAGCACTGGTCTTCATATTTCACATGTGTTAGGTACCAAATTACAAGGTCTTTTTCTACTTGCTTTATTGTTTTCTTAAAAGCAATGCCTTACTTCTTCCTGTAGGCTCTTCCCAGTGGATAGACTTCTTCTATCTCAACTAGTCAATTACTTTCCTGCTTCTCCTTTTCCTTCTCCCATACAAGCAGTCACTCCTTCCCAGCAAATTTCCACCATATAATTACAGCAATGCTTTAGCCTACTTTCCTGTTAGCTTTAACAACCTTGTCTATTTTCTACTTGTGCTGATGCCACTGTTTGCTTTTCTGACAGGCTAATCCATGTATCCTTTCAAGGCCTAACTTCCCCTACCATGATAGCAGCTGGAGCTCTAATTCACAGGTGCCTTCCAAAGCTTTTCATTAGCAACAGAAATGAGATGGTTTAGAAACTCATTTCTTAATCTGCAGGTGAGTATTGGAACCTTTGTGCAGCAAACATCTTTCAAGTATCCCACATTGTGCCACCGCACAATTATTTCTGGAGTAATAAGTACAATGTTAAGGCACATTTGCAGTGTTAACGGGGAGAATTTTTCCTTAGAGGAAATCAGCTCCCACCCCCCAGCCACTGGCATTTCCCAGTTCAGAAGAGAAGCCCTCAGCTGACAAGGGCAAAACCGAAGAATAATGGCATTACCTTCTTAAATCAGAACAGGAAAAAGAAGAATTCCAAAATTTGGAGGCTTTAGCCTGTGTTCTGGTTCAACTGGCCAGACGAGAACTTCGGAGTGAGTCTGGCCTTCCCCAGCTGGGCTCTGTGGCCGCTAAGCCTCTCCACAAATCGTGGGCTTAATTACTTCTGACACAGTTGTCTCACCTGGGCCTACAGCTCCTTTTGTGCTCCAACCAAGCTGAATCCAAAGGTAAGACTTCACTTCCTCATCTTGGGCAAATGCTTAATTTCCTACCAAGTGATCCTAAAACATTTTAACCAGGATCTATTGGTTCCTAGTAGAATTTTCTCCATCTTTCCTTGTGTGGTCTTTGTTAAAATTTGTCTATGTGATGGTCTAGCAAACAACTTCCTCAATTATACAGTTCTCTTCTTCAAGTATTAATTTTTTTAACAAGTTAATTTTTTTTTTAACCTATCAACCTTCCCTTCACCCTAAAGAGCAGGGTCTACTCTTTGAATAAGGTTAAGGGTAAGATGTGGACAGGCACAGCACAAGTATTTTATTAATATCCAGAAGCAACATGCAGTGAACTGAACAAGCAAACACATGAAAGCAAGGAAATCAATACCAAAATACCCATGACCTGCACACACAAAAAAAAACCTTCTCTCCAAGAATAACTCAAGAAAAAATGTCTCCAGCTAGGAATTAGGCAAGAATGCTTTGAAGACACCAAGCAATTCGCTCACCAGAAGTAAAAAACAATGCATCTGTAGGTGACATTACTAGCACCTCCTCACACCACACCACTCCTTTCTTGTCTTTCTAAGCCATGAAAGTAACTAACTTTGTGTTGGTATCACACATCCAAAGACTTTAAAAATCCTCTATGTGCTTCAGCTGATGAGGATAGGAGGACTTAGAGAAGAGAGAAATTTTATGATAGCATTTCCAAGAACAAAAATGTAAATCCAAATTGCTTCCAATGGACTTTCCATTTATCAGTGTGTGCAGTTCTCCAAATACAACGTTCAAGGGGACAAAAAAAAAAAAAAAAAAAAAAAAAAAGAATCCAAAAGAGCTTCCTAGTAAACTGCAAATACAATCTAAATTCATAAAAACCCATTTTCCCACGTTTGGAAACTTCTTCTCCTGGGTCTTATAAATCCAAGAGACAGTTCAGCTTACAATTATCTTCGCTCCAATGCCCCCCCCAACCCAAACTTTTTTTTTTTTTTTTTCTTCCTTTAGTACTGGCATGCAAACCATGCTGTTTTAACTTCTTTCCTGTTCTCCCAGTTCTTCTGGAACATTTTATTTTCGACAGTCAACTCATTTGGAGGAGTGCCACACTGAGGTTCAACTGTTTACAGCGTTAACTGTGTTTCTGCCAGAAGTCCACATCCAGCACTACCTTCTCCACACTGCCTCCAGGATTAAAAATTGATGCATTCGTTTGGAAGAAGCTTAGAAAATGTGGAAACTTCCAAACATCACTCTTCTGTACAAAATCACTTTTGCTCATCCAAGAAGAGAGAGAAGTAAAAATCCATTGCACCCTTCCTTATAGGACTGTCCCATTGCTCATGGTTAAATGGTGTTTGTGTTGTTAGAAGTCATTTTAAGGATGATTTCATGTATATTTGGAAAATGGGAAAAGGTTAGCCATTGGTCTGCAAGACAGAATCAGGCTCCAAGAAGGTACATGGAGGGCACATTCTGAATGAGTAAGAACACTGGAAAACCACCAGTAATTGTTTCAGACTGGATTTCACCTCTCAGCCATTCTTCAGTATTACAAAATGGCATCTCTGAAAGAAGCCAATTTAAATCTGTACCACGCTGCAAAATAGATCCTGAGAGTCCAATTGTGGCCACTATTGTAAGTTGCAATAGACTCAGACAAACTTTCCAAGAAGGACATTTGAAAAGGGCTCCCAAGGCCTTGGATGATGGAATGAGATATGAGAGCAGGAAAGATGAAAAGTATGGCTACAAACCCAGGAGCTAACACTTTACTGAATGTCACATGAACAAAATTGGTCTCTGGATCTATAAATGAAACCATGCTCAACCCTGAGCTCCCCAACGTGTTAAATCCAACTAAGAAAAATCTATACCTCTGCCCACTAGTGTGTGAGCACAGAGTGTCTCAGAAAACCTTAAGCCCTGGAGAAGAGAGTGGCTATTTCACAACCCTCAACAATCAAATGCAACGGGGTAGTGGAAAGGGCACTAGGCTGGAGTCAGCCAACCTGAGTTCTAGGCCTGGCTTGGTTACAACTGAACTTTCTGACCTTGTGCAAGTCACTTCATGTCTTGGTGCCAGTTTCCTCTTGAGTATAATGCAAGTGGAGGGAGGAGAATTAAACTCCATGATCTCTCTAAGGCCTAAGACAACTAAATTGGAAGTTCTGCCTGGTCAATATTAAATACCTCATAGTCCTTACTTATACTGTACGTATTTGTCACTTTTAAAATAATTTTTATATTAATTTCTACATGAGAAATAATATTTTTGTTCCTCACCCCAGAACTTCAGTTTTTATTCCTTGCTCCCTAGAGTTCTTCCACATAACACTAAATGCCTCTTTTCCTTTCTTTCTTATTTTTTTAAGCAACCTTCCCCAAACTAAGACTTGTGCTATTAAAAGAGCTTAGAACTTCCCATTTCCTTGCTAGGGCTAAAATTAAACTGTCCATTCCTTAGGGCCCGACCTAACATCTGCCAGATGTCTTGGCATATCACACAAGGAGAGGAATTTTCTTCTAGCATTATCTACTCTCCTCTCTTTTTTCTCATAATCAATTAGTAGGTCACCAACACCTAGCTAATGTTTCTCTCAAAGCCATCAAGTCCATAAGTATGTGAAACTCACAAGATACTTGCTTTCACACACACCGACCCAACCCCCGCCCACACATACATTTTTTTTTTTTCTTTTCAGTCCACTGGATTTTAGCTTTCAGTCATGAAAATATTGTCCCTCCACTTCTATTGAATATACCAACCACCCGAGTCATACATTCATGCCAGATCCTTAACAGTAAGAGTTCATTATGTATATGTCTCCTAACTGTGACTGTGGCATTATAAAATAACATCTCTCTTCCTCAATTATCAATGTAGAATATCTGATACAGCTTTCTCAATTCCATGATGCAGTGAACTCTAAGTCTGAAAAAGGCACATACCATAAAGAGTAAGTAAGATTACCTTAACCAAGAAATCAAAGCATCAAGGAATAATTTAAGACAGACTAGACCCTATTAAACTCCATCACACAGAAAAAAGGACTCTTTGCCATTGCAACTTTACCATTCATTTCTTTCAGGAAAACTGACCACAAGTACTCTAAAGTCCATTAGTAGAGTTGGATTTTTTTTTCTCCTGCTGTCTTCCGGAAGACTCATTACGAAGAGTAGATAAGTTTTTGTTGTTGTTGTTTGTTTTATTTTTCCCTCTAAAAGTTGTTTCCAACTCCAAAAAGTAAGACGGAAAAAACAATTCATCAGGGAATGTGGTCAATGAATTAGACTGACATAAATCCAATATGAGAAATATTTTGGAATATGAGGATCCAACGAGAATTTTTCTTATGTCAGTGTGCATCATAGCTTGCAAATATTTCTCCATGATTTCTCCTTGTGATAGAGGCATGGCAAAAATCTGCATCATAAGCCACATGAACTTGTCTCATACATAAAAATGATCTTTGGGCTTTGACATTAAATGAAAATTCTGATTTGACACTTTTTCCTTCATGGTGGTTTATCCAAAATGCTTGTCTTAATTCAAATAGGTATGTCTAGAAAAATTCAAGAAACCATGTCCTTAAATATTATGGTGTTTGCCATGTTGATGAAGGGCATCAGAGATGAATGTGTCTTAGATAACCAGTTAGAATACATTCCCAAATTCCAAGATGCCTCTTAAATACCTATTTTTTGCCCTCCTTTTGAAAAGTTCAACTCTAAGACACCGAAACATTTGGTTGCAAAGTGAAAAATGTGGACAAACTGCTGAATGGGCAAACAAGATTGTTAGATTTCTCCCCCTCTGCTGAAATAAGCAAATGAACCACTTGTCCTGCTATCAGTAACAATAAAAAGAATCAGGAAAGTTTGTTTCAAGATCAGTATATAATGTATTTATGTTTACATAAACATACATGGTTAATTAGATGTAAAATTATCTGGTAATTACTTTTCCAAATAACTCTTTATCCATTGCATCTGAACTTCCCAGTTTGGACACCCAGTTTGGTGCATCCATTTATGCATTAGCACATTTAAATATAATATTGGTGAAATTTCACTTCAGAGCAAAAGTAACGCTGTCAAAAGATAACGTTCAAAAACAAATCATAAAAGTTATGATTCCAAGAAGGATTTTTTTAAAGTGCTCTTGGAGAGGCCTAGGTTTTTCATAAAGGAGCAGAGATCTGAACAGAAGTATTTTTAAATGAGCATACACATCAACTGAAAACCATAAATTCTTGTCTGCACAAACATGGTTTTACTTCATTGACCATGGACAATTATCAGCTAAAGAACCTTGTATTTCCCCTCTCCTTTCACACCCCTCAGAAGAACAATAACCCTCAATTAATGACACAACAGTTTGGTTTGAAAAATGTGATGTTGTCATATACAGCACTGTGCATTTACTGAGTGACAGTGCTAGCAGCTACTCAACAGAATATAATGACATCTGGAATCTAAAACCACTTCAATATGCACAAAAATACTGTAGACATAAGGAACTTTGCACACAAAAAACCTGACACATAATGAGAAAGCAGAGCAAGAAAAATGCTGTTACAAGTTGCTCACCAATGTGTTCCTTATTTCTCTTGAAGCTGGTACCTTTCTGTTATTTCTCCTTAGTTGAAAGCAAGGTCCAATTAGCCTCCTTAGAATATATTAATTGGTTCTGAATCTCCTCCAAGTTTTCATTCCACCGTGGAGCCCTCCTCACCTATCTTCAACAGTTCATCTAAAATTCTTCCAACATCTTCCCTCATCCTCAAGATGGCTACCTCACCTAATGGAAAAGCAACATCTTCATGGTTGGCTTTTATAAATTCCTGAAGCATTTCAGGATTTAGTTCTTTGCTTGGGTCAATTAGGTAGATTGTCTACAACTGATCAGTGAAGAGCTCCCATCAATGTGTGGACTAGGGTAGGACTCGGTCCTTTTTTCAAATTATCCTCACAAAATGTCTTCCTACATGATTAATAAATTCCTCCCAATTAAAAAGGTGAAGATACCTGGACATAAGTTTTTCTCAACCGACATAATGTTTTTAAAATTTGTTTCCATAGTGACATTGTTAAGAAGACATACTGATATTTCTGAAGACTTAGAGTACTTGGGAACGCAGAAGAAAAGAGCCGAAGGAAAGGGAAAGGGGGAAACAAAGGGACTAAAAGAAGGCCTAACATACAAATGGAACGACCTGAAGAGAAATGGAGAACCTGGAGAAACTGGTGTTAGTCAGTCAGTCTTAGAGTTCCTCTGAGGTCTTGCAGGGTTATTCTTACTGTTTTTTATATTTGCAGAAACCAACCCAAATCAGACAATAAAGTCTTGCAGTGCATCAACACATGATGATAACCAAGCCCTAGAACTCAAAAAAAATCTCAGCTTAGGGCCATCACCATCCTCACAAGGAGGAAATAACATTTCCTGGTGACTTTCAGGAGACCTGGTGCCGCTTAAAGTTGTGTGAAGACCTCAGTGGAAATGTTTTAAGGTTTTTGCCTTGCCTTTCCTGAAGGAGGTCAAAACCCTTCAGGTCCACTCAAAAGGAAAAAAAAAATTCCAAAAGTTTACTTTAAAATGGAAACAAACGCCTCAATAACTTGTGAAAGCACTCCTTTGGTGGGAGAAAAACGTGAGGAACCCTTAAAAAGCCCTCATTTCCTTGCATAATGAATAGAGAGTGAGGAACCACCACCAGATTTCCCTCTGGAAAGGGAGAAGGAGTAGGCAAGCAAGCCTCCTCGTCCTCCACCCATCACCAACAGAGCTTCAAAATGGAGACATCCATAATGTTATAAACACTTCTCATCTCAGCTTTGTCTCCTGGAAACCCGCTCTCCTCCATTTTCTGGTGGAGTTACAACATGACACGGCTTACCTGACTCAGTTCCCAGCTCTTAACCCAACTAGTCACTTCCTCCACAAACCTGCGAGCAACCTCCAGAAACAAAACCAGAGCGAAGCAAACAGCCAACACAGACACTCAGACGCGGCCCCCGGGAGCCCTGGGAGAAAGCCCCAACTGGTGGGTCTGTCCCCATCCCAGGCGCGTGCTTAAAAATGAAACTTTTTTTTTTCTTGGTTGGGGAGGAATGCAAAAGGAACTCCAGGCAGCCTCCCTCCCTCTCTGGAGGCTGGAAGCTACAATGAAAAGAAAATGAGGGTTCCTTCAGGAATGGTGAACAGCCTGGAGAATGAACGTGAGAAGGAGCTTTGTGTTTTGGAGTCTGGACTGGAACCAAAGCAGACAGCTTGCAAATGGAGGACAGGGAGATAAAGAAAGGGAAAGAGGGGCTGCTCCAATGGGGGGCGGCTGCGGCTTCCCCTCGTGCCTGGAAGGAGGGCAGACCCCTGGGAACCGCACCGGGAGCGAGACGCCCCCCCCAGGCCCCTGCCTTCCTTTCTCCTCTCCTCAGAGGAGAGCCAAGCGTGTGTAATGGCTTCTCCTCTCCAGAAACCGTTGTCCTCTCCACCAGACGCGTCCGAACCCCCAGCCTGGAGACAGCTCCTCAGCCGCTCTTGAACCCGCGCCCCCCCGGCCGCTGCCCCCGCTCCTCGCCTGTCTGGTCACCGGCACCAGCGGCTGCAGCAGCCACCCCCCGACACATCCCGACCCCGCATCCCAACTTCAGGGAGAGAGAGAGAGAGAGAGGAGAGAGAGAGAGGAGAGAGAGCCAAATACCTGAGGAAGGGGGGGTGCCAATCCGCACGGCTTTGCCATCGGGCGGGGGACAGGCAGACAGGGGGGAAAGGAAAGAGAGGGACAGAGAAAGAAAGAGGTCAGCCCGCTCAGGTCGGGGCCGCCGGCTCGGAGCTCTCCCTCCTCTGACCCTCGCCTGCTCCCTGGGGCTCCCCGCTCAGGTCTCCTGCCCCCCGCCCTCCGCCCCCTCTCTGTCCCTACTCCAGTCCCCACACTCCGAGCATCCGTCCGGAGCCTCCAGCTCTCTTCTCACTCATCTTTCGTTTTCTCTTCTCCTCACAGAACTACACGAAATTAATTAAGCCACCGCGCTCACTCCCCCCAGCAGCAGGAGCAGCCCGCAGGAAAAGCACAGCCACCTCCGCTGCCTCCACCAGCGCCTTCTCCTCCTCTTCCTCCTCCTCTTCCTCCCTCGCTTCTCCTCCTCCTCTTCCTCCTCCCCTCCTGCTCTCCCTCCTCCCCCCTCCTCTTCTCGCTCGCTTCTTCTCCTCTTCCACAGCCAGTCCATGCGGGGGACTTCCTCTCCTCCCCGCGGCTCCAGCCCTCCTGGGCCGAATGAATGAGCGCGTTTGCGCCTCCAGCACCCCGCGCTCTCCTCCCCGGAGCACTCGGACCACCCCGCGGCGGCTGCTAATTGCAGTAACTTACAGAAGAAGCGTCCCGGCGCCGGGAGGTGCTTCGGGTTCTCCAGCCCCACCGCCTCCTTATCCTCTTTCTCTTTCTCCTCTTCCTGCTCGGGTTATTGTTGTGGAAGTTGTTTGGGAGTCTCATGTGCTTCTGCCGGGTCTCAGCAATGGAGGATCGCCATCTTCCCTGCCTTCCTCGGCTCCTCAGACTCGCTGCAGCTGCAGATGACCTGAGATATCCGTCTCTCTCCCTCTCCCTCTCTCTCCCTCCCTCCCTCTCCCTCTCACTCTCTCTCTCCCCTCTCTCTCCTCTTCTCTCTCCTCTCCTCCCTCTCCCTCGCGCGCTCTCCCTCTCTCCCTCCCTCTGTGTCTCTCTCTGAATAATGAGCAACCAGGGGGAGAGAGAAAGCAAGACAGAAAGAGAGAAGGAAGACAATCTTCTCCTGCCACACCGAACGCCGGAGCACCAGGGGGTGCGCGAAGCCTTTCTAATAACAACAACGACGTGCAGGAGAGAGGAAGGAAGGAAGGAAAGAAAGGAAGGAAGAAATGAGGAAAAAGGCGAGGGGAAAAAGAGGAAGAATTATCCAAGAGCTGGAGAAGAGCAGAAGGAGAAGCTGGAGCAGATGCTGAGGCTGCCGCGGCCGTCCCCCCTCCCCCTGCCGAACCCCAGAAGGAGGCAAGGTGGCTGCAAAGTTAAGGCCGGGACATTGTCTTTGTCACTCAGAGCAGCAGAGCCAGGCCAGTGAGATGCAAGAGGAGGAGGCGGCGGCGGCAGAGCAGGAGGAGGAGGCGGTGTAGGAGGGGGAGGAAGAGGAGGAGAAGGAGGCGAAGGCGAAGGGGAAGAGGGAGATGGGATGAATAAAGACCCGCGGAGAAGGCGGTGCGAGGCGCCCGCAGCCCGGACCCGCAGAGGAAGCCCCGGCGAGGACCCTGCCCGGCAGCTCATAGCGCTCCGCCGTCAGCCCTGCCCGAGGC